>BMAW01016158.1:1478284-1552331 GCA_019974015.1 Nephila pilipes
ATCTGCAATGCTATTCTTATTACAAGTTAAATATTATTCCAGTTATTTTTATTACCAGAGTAACATGATAGATTATTAACGAGGTCGCAGTGTCAATCTCGAGGAAAAGAAAGATAATGGGAGGGATACCACCCCTGAGAAACATGGGAAAACTAATCGTATTTTTGTAACACAAGGCGAATAAATTGTAAAATTCAGGGATGAAGGGTAACTGAAACGTCTACCATTTTAAATAGTGCTTGTTGCGTTTTGCTGACCATGAAGTTTGGGCATCTGCTTACTACTTTTCACAGTTCATGCGGCCGCGGTAGCCTAATAGTCTTGGTTGAGAACTTACGCTTTCGTTGAGTCGTGGGTTCGAGCCCTGACGCTATTAAAGACCCACCTTGTAGCCGGGCTGATGCATGTTAAATCTAGTCAAGATGTCAAGTCCTGCCGAAGGCGTAATATGGAAGTTTAGAGAGGAGATGCCAGTTGAAGTGTCCTCGTCACTTAACCGAGGTTCAAAATTACGAGGTCTGTCACCTCGTAATTTCACCAAAGCCATCGTGTTGCTTCTCAGTGCGATGATAAGCCATCAATGCTATTCAGATCGGTAATTTTAAATAAATTTGCTGGTTTGGTCGTCCAAACACGTCCGTGTGAAGTTAGAACCTCTGGAGTTGATAATTTTTCCTGAAATGTAAAATTTTTGTTGTTTCTGGTCGCGGTAGTCGAGTGATTATGACCCCGAGGTACATAGCGATTTTTTTTCTTTCTAGGGTTCTCTAGGATTTAATGTCTTTTGTAAACATGTATGACGCGGTCCCATATCGCTAGCGATCTTTCTCAATTTTTGGCCCTTTTGTTCAATAAATTTTTCCTAGACTATATTGTAGTTCAAATAAATGTATGGTGACGCTTAACTAGATTTGGCTCCTGCTCCTTTAACCCTAACTGAAATTCACTCAGTCGAACCGCGTGTTCCAGCCGCGATTCCACTGAAGATCCGTCATGTAGTGAGACTCATTCACGTTAAATTTATCTAAGTTTAAAGTCCTCGCATGGAATGGGGAAGATGTTTGCAGATTGTGGGGGTGTGAGCTTAATGTCGCTCACATCCCCACAATTATTAAAATTTTTAAATTTTTTTATTATTTCTTCCTCTTTCCATGCCTTAGAATTTCTTTGAGAAAATTAACTTTAGACCATCTCTTTTGACTGTTTAAGTACAATGTAAGTAAAAGAGAGAGAGAGAAATTCAGTCAATAAAACTTAAAACAGCCCAGTTCGCCTAGTTTGATGGGCTACTAAATAGGAATTTTCTTAAGGTGTAGATGTTAAAGTTATCTCGGAGAACAATTGGAATGTCTCGTGCCCCGAAGTCTTGGAAGAACATCAACTTCGAGAGCTTCTGTCCAAATATATCCCATATATAGTTCGTTTTCAAAGAAGAAATGTTTTAGTTTATTTTAGGAGTCGATGCCAGACTGTTATCTCTATCAGTCTCTCTCAGCATTGTTGCGTTTTTTAAATCATTATTACAATTCGTATTTTTTAAACATTTTTATTTGTGAAAACTGTAGAAATGAAATTCACAACTGACTTTTTCAAGTCAATGATGGCAACTTCACATTAAAATCTAGCTTGACCTCAAATTCCTTACATTTTTCTTGGAAGTTCAGTGAACTAAGCCTAACGAAGACCAAATGTCCACATCTACTATGTTGAGTATGGTTCGTAAAATAGAGGTCCTCCAAGATTCCATTTGTGCACTTTTCACTTTCGTGTTAATACAATTTATAAAAGAACCTTTGAAAATTTAGCAAACTAATGCGGATTTGCCTTTTGAAACTCATTTCTTACAAAATTGGCTTGTTTTGGGTTTTATTTTAATCTGCACGATTGATGAATTAAATTATTCAGTAACGAGTCTTTTTAATTCTAGTGTAGAATAAAATATTTAAAAGCTTGGTTTATCACTGTATAAGTTAAATGAAAGCTATTTTCTAGAATGGTCCTTACGGCGTTTTTTAACCTCGAAATCGTATCATAAGGAAAGCAGAAATTAAATCCATATTGCCTCCTTCCCTAATAATTACCAAGAAATTTAACATTGACTTTAAATTAGATTCGTTTCAGTGAGCTATTCGTGATGTTAGGAATTTATTCCGAAGATTTCTTCATGAAAATTGATGTATTATGATTTTTTAAAGATCTGCTTTCTCTTTCAATAATTCCCTCTATTGCTAAAAAATTTGTCTTTAAAATAAATTTTCCTTTTTTTGAAATTTCAGATCTGATCTGGTGTACTTGGGTTACTCAAAGAAACAGCTATCATTTCTTCAAGAAAGCCAAAATTATGTTACCTCTTTTTCCAAGACTTCATTCTCACAATTCGGTTTTCAAGATTTTTAGCATCCTATGAATATGTATTCAAGTTTATGTGTGTCCCTTGATGCCACTTAAGACCCGCCGTGTAGCGGAGGCTAATGCACGTTAAATCTGTCGAGGCTCAAAATCTTCCCGATGGTGTATGTGGAAGTTAGGAGAGAGAGGTGCCAGCTTGTGGGTGTCGTCCTCGTCACCTGACCGAGGTTTAAAATTACGAAGTCTTCGTGTTGCTTCTATAGCGACGTTTATAAAAATAACCCGAACCTCAAGTACATGTAAGCTTAATACATCTACATTTAAAAAAAAATTTACGCAATACACTTACTGAATTCTAGAAACTTATATCAATACAGCTAATATTTAAATCAACAATTCGTAGTTTCATACATTAAATAACCTTTTTTTCCCTGCATTTTTAAACTTTGTAACTTAATACAAAACATTTATTCATAAATGGTAACATCCTTAAACTTGATGACGATAATACATTTTTATCATTAAACTTAAAAACATGCATAAATTAGTATCCCTTTTTAATTTAGGTTAATGGGTGCAAGTGTATGTGCATTAACATTTTAATTCATCTTCTATAACTGATCCCTCATATTTTTGATGTGAACATCTTATTAGTTAGCGGTAAAATCTCTTATTATAACATCGAGGAAATCAGTTCACTTTATTGTTTATTTAGCATTAGTTTTTGATTTTTTTTTTTTTTTTTTTTTTGTATTTAAAGAGAGAAGAAGAAATTAAGTTCTTTATTTGGTGTCCGCTTTGTAAAAAGCTCTAGTATTTTAAAAGTAAGAAAACTTAGTATTGATAATAGTATTTAAAAATGCGTTGTCCAGCGTGAAGCTAGTTTCAAAAGTTTAAAATTTGTCCGAAAAAGGTAAATATAGCGTCAAATTTAAAAATTTGATTTTAGATTAAGTTTCTTTTTCTGTAAAATATCTTTCGGAAAATGTTTTATTTCTTATTCATTCAGTTCAAATGAAATGTTCTTACATATGTTCGAATTAATATTTTTCATTATTCGGTATACGACTTTCACTTGGACTCATTGTATTTGAGTATGGTGTTTACCATTTCCCCCTCCGTTTCTTTTTTTGTTATGGATTGTTGGACTACTCGCAATTTACATGAGAATGCTGAGTTCCTTCATTTTCCACTCACTTATTCAGATAAATTTTTCTGGGGAACTCAATCGGCGGAAATCTGTGCTTGTGTTGTACTGTTTTTGGAGTTGTGGCTGTTGACTAAAAGGTGTAAAACCGCGGGTGGGAAAATTTTCGCAGTTCCGGTTGGTTGTGTGTTCTTCAAGCGTGAATCGCATCTGCCACAGTGCACTTTGCGTTGAGAGTCAAGGACTTGCAAAGGTGAAGCCATTATGCAAAGAATATATTCTGTTTCGTTTTGATGTATTTTATTTAACATCTCTAGCATAACACGGGAGCAAAAGAAATAATGTGCGCAGATAAATGGAATTCAAGAGCCTTTCGAAGAGCTGTGGCTAACCCGACTTGACGCTTTAGTGATTGTGAAGATCTGTTTAGTTACGTCTGGTTATGAGATTATTCCATCAATTTGCATTTCTTCGGGGGATTATCTTAAAAGTCTGAATATACGAATTGACTTCACGTTTCTAAAATTAGTGTTCATAATTCCACTGTTTAATGCAAAATTTTTGATTCAATAAGAAGGGTTTTATTTTTTGTATTGTTCAGCGGATATCTTTTTGTTTCCAAAATGTCTAGTAGTTCTTCATACAATAGTATTGGAATTTCATATGTTATTTATAGTATGCCTAGTAATCATTAAAATGAAATACGTCATTTTATTTGGAAGTAGGATTAATAATGAATGTTAGAAACTCTGTAAACCCGAAGACTGCTTTTATTTGTGGTACAGTTTTAAATGGAAACTATTTTCGTGTTCTCTGGTTTTCGTTTTTACTTTATTGATTTTAATTTTTAATACTTTCACTGTTGTCGAAATTAAGTATTCATTATGCCAAAAGTTTAAAAAAGTTGTATTGATTACGTGCGTTATTTGTGAATATGATTGTATTATAGTTTTTAAAAATAAACTTTATACACATTTTTCTTATTTTGCTTTCGTTATTCAATTTATTTTTGAAATCGTAGGTTATGTTCACATAAATCTCAAGATTTCTAGTAAATTCTCGGAATATATAAACGCTTAAAATTCTTAGTAAAACCACGTTTTATAAAATATGCGTACTTAAAAAAAATCATTGTGTCTAGGTTTTTATACACGTTTTTAAAATTTAAATTTAATTGTGTTGGATATTAAACAAAAAGTTAAAAAAAATAATCGATTGCCTTAAAATAGATGTAACAATGTTATTATCTTGATTTTGTGTAAGATTTAATAAATTTTGAAACTCCAAACCTTTATTGATATACTTATGCTGGAAAAGGTAAAATATATCATGAAAAAATTATACATGATGATGATTTATATCGGATTGCATTTATATTTTTATATTGTAACGCCTCTCTATCGTTAGTTTAACTGATCATTCTTTCAAAGTTAAGTAGTTGCAGAAACCTAGTGGTCATGGTTGCCAACTCACGGCCGGCGGTTTTCGTTGAGTCGTGGTTTAGAACCTTGATACCTTTAAAGAGCCGCCGTGTAGCCGGGGCTGATGCACGTTAGATCTGTCAAATCTCAGTAAAAGGCGACTCAAATGGGTACCCAGCGTCTGGGGGTATAGCCGGGCACCCTGCCCCTGGGGATTATATCAGGGGACCTCAGGGACTTACCTTCTTCAGGTAAGAACGGGCATCATGACTCCGAGGCACCTTAGTGATCTTTTTCTTTCCCATGGGGTTTACTGTCTTTGGTAAACATGGGTGACGCACTCCCGGGATACCCTAGCGATCCTTCTCTGTTTTCGACCCTCCTTCTTGTCAACCATTTTGTGTCTTTTCTTCCGTTTCTTTCACTTCTAGACCACAGTTAAATCATTTTTGGCGCAACCTGCCTCTTGCGCCAATAAACTTTACCTTCTCTCTTGACACTTTTTGTCGACTAATCTATTTTCATAGTGTAACGTCTAGATCACAGATTTACCTTGTTTGGCGCAGTATGGCCACATCTGGCTCTTGCGCCAATAAACTTCACTATCACTCACTCTGTCAAATCTCAATGTCCTCCCGGGGCGTGGTATGGGAGTTTGGAGATGGAGGTTCCAGTTTAGATGTCGTCCTCGTCACTTGACCGAGGCTAAAAATTGTGAAGTCTGCCACCAATAGCCCTCGTGTTGCTTCTCAGTGCTACGTTAATAAACAATCACTCTTACAAAGTTAAGTGATAAGTAATTTCAGTCAAATGAAGAGACGTCATGTGAACCTTAATTCAGTTTTTTTTATTCACGATATATTTAGTGAATGGTCTCTGTCTACTAACTCTCAACACATTTAAAATGTATTGCAGAAAAAATAAAGTTGAATCTTGCCAGTTCACTTGGTTTTGAGTGAATTTAATCAAAAAAGCTGAAACCTGTGCGTATATTTTACTTTTTCCGATATAAAATCTGTCGTCAAAGGATCCTTAGTTGAAGACAATCTGCTACATATAATCACTCATTATCTGAAATTTCCACTGTACGCCAGCTACTGACTACTCTTTACTAATTCACTAACTCCGATATTCAACCTTCCGTCACTTTCATATGTATTTCGCCCTCAGGGGCTTACATTCTTTTAGGTAGGGAAGGGAATCATGACATGGTCTTTTTCTTTCCTGTGGAGTTTATAGTGTGTGGTAAACGCGAATGATGGGCCCCCGGGTTACTCTAGTGATACTTCTCAATTTTCGACCCTCCTCGTGTGTGTCAACCAATTTTTCTTTTTTTCGAACTTTCAGATCACTGCTGTTGCACCTTGTTTGACGCTTCATAGTCATATATGGATTTTGCGTCGTTAAGCTCCATTCATTTTATATGCGTTTCCTTAAATATGTTCATTGCACTTCTTACATTTAATCTATTTTACATACTTCACGTTTCATTTCATTGAAAAAGAAAGGGAAACTTAAATATAACACCGGAAAGTAAACTCTGATGTTAGTTAAAGGGAAAAGTTCGTGAACCATTTCTAGATGTATCATGTTAGTGTGGTTTTATTTAGTTCTGCTACCAAGAAATTTTAAAACTTACACTATTTTGTCATTTACCTGTATAATCTTCATAAAAATAAATGAAGTAATTTTTTTTATAATTATTAAAATATATATTTGTAGCAATTTAAATTTCTATACATTTTTTTACTGTTTTGTGCGACACATTTACTTTACTTCATACCCGACCATATCTTCTATGCACTGAAATCAATAAAAGTTACCTAATATAATGATTTTCAACATTTCTGAACACACACACAGAGAGATAATTTATTTTTTTATATGTCAGTGGAGTGCTTTGGCCCAGGAGATCCCGTCAACAAAAGATCTAATTTTGCTTCTAAGTTAATAATCGACGTTAACAAACAGTCAATTAATTGTCTTTCAGAATGTTTCGTAAATTTTCTATGTGGTCGCGGTAGCTTAGTGATCATGGCTTCGGATTCGTGGCCGACGGTTTTCATTCATTCGCGGATTCGATCCTTAGCCTCTAAAGACCCGCCGTGTAGCCAAAGACATGTTAAATCTGTCGGAGCCCAAAATCATCCCGTTGGCGTGGAAGCTAGGAGAAGGGGGTGCCAGCTCAGGTGTCGTCCTCGTCACTTGACAGTGGTTCAAAATTACGAGACCCGTCGCCATTAGCCCTTGTATTGCTTCTAGTGCGACTTTAATAAAATATAAACTAAGTAAATTTGCAATTCTTCCCGGTTTATTCTCCTTCTATTGGAGTGGTCGCAGAAGTCCAGTGGTCATGGTCGCGAACTCGCAGACTGCGTTGTTTCTGTCGAGTCACAATCCATATAAGACTCGCCGTGTAGCCGGGCTGATACACTTAAATGTCGAGGCTCCAAGTTTTCCCTTTGGCGTGGTGTGGAAGTTAGGAAAGGGGGTGCCAGCTCAGGTGTCGTTCTCGTCACTTGATTTAGGTTCAAAATTACATGGTCCTTCGCCAGTGGGCCTAGTGTTGCTTTTAAATGTTGCTTTAATAAACTGTCAATCCAACTTATTTGTACAAGTCGATTGACAAATTCTGATCCAAGGTAGCATTCAATGACTTATTTTCTTAAGGTAGGTATGGGAATTATGACCAAGAGGCACCCTGGTGATCTTTTTCTTTTCCATGGGGTTTATTGTCTGTGGTAAACACGCGTGATACACCTCCGGGATACCCAGGCAACCCTCTATTTTCGATCCTTCTTGTGAACTAATTCCCCCCATTTTTTCAGACTCCTAGATCACAATTGCATTTCGTTTGGTGCAACATATCCATATCTGACTCTTGTGTCATTAAATTCCACCATTACTCACACTGATTTAAGGTAATCAGTTAATTTAATATGTTTTTAATATTTTCTCCATTCTTAATAAAATGAATTTCTTATAATAATATAATGATCTTATATATATATATATATATATATATATATATATATATATATATACACCAATTTTCAATACAATACATTAACGCCAATATTGGTGTTAATATTGAAATATTAAATTTTCTAAGGTTCTTTAGGACTAAAATGTAGTAAAATTAGAACAGTTAATAATTACTCAAATATATTACACTTGCTCGTAAAAAAGTTATACAAAGTATTATAAAGAAGTTGGAGAATGCTACCATTATTTAAAATCGTGTTGATATAGTCAAATATATTAATAATAAACAGATTTATTCTACTTAAATATAGCTGTGATTTTGAAGATGTTTTTAATTGTATTGACACAGAGATTCTTAAGAAAGTTTTAAAAAAGGTTTATAAGAGAAATTTAATGCTAATAAGGTTATTACATATGAAATATTTAATTACTTAATTGAGTTGATCAAAAAAGCAAATATATGTATATTTCTAATAATAAGAATCACACATACTAACAGATTAAAAGTATACCACTAGATAGCCTTGCAATAATTGTTTTGCCAGTATTTATATACATTTCAAGAAAGGATTTTTTGGATAAGAATAGTTTTAGAATGTTTAAATATGTTGATTATGGTATTTTCTTTCTAATATATTAATAATAATTGAAATGTTAAACCTTTCTCGTCTTTTTATCCAAAGTATTTAAATTTGTTGCTAACTAATATAATATAAATGAAGCGAAATATTTAGGTATTTCTTTAAAATTAGAAGGTAATAAAATTTCGTGTAGTATATATGATAAAAGGAACCTTTTTTCCTTCAGGACTCCTGAATTTTCCTTATTTGGAAGCGCTTTAAGCCTGAATATTATAAGAAATTTGCTATACAACGAAATATTGCTTAATATCAGACTTCGTGTCAAAAATACAGGAAATATACTTTAACCTCGACAAGTTTAAGAAAAATGTTTTGGATGTTGAATTTCCTTTGAAATTTTAAGTTTAATTTTTTTCTTTTTTCTTTTCTGTTTCCTTCTTTTGCTATAATTTAAATCCTTAAAAATTTCTTTTCTATAGTACTTTCTCTCTGTTTGATGGCATTGCTATATTTCCAGTTCAAACTTCAGCGGAAGATTTCCTGTTATAACTAGACGGGAAAAATGTTTTTTTTCAGTTTTGTTGCGTATATGGCATTTGTAAGTTGTATACCGTTGAGTTATATATGACGACTCATGTAAGGTAAGTTATTAAATCTGATTGTTTACATATTGGAATGTTCTTTTTCTGTTTTCTTTGGTTAATATTTTTGTATTTCTATTTAATTATCTCCACCCCCCACATATATATATATATATATATATATATGGTTTCTTATATTGCAATTTAATCTCTTAATATTTAGTAAACTTTTGAATTATTGTGGAATTTCTATATTTTTATAAAACATTTTTTTTCTACAGGTGAATGTTGGGCCTGTAAAACATATTAAAAACTGCAAATCTGTCATAAGCTAAATTCTTAATTTATAAATGTGATATTTCATTTTTGATTATGGTTCATTTGTTTTCATGCCTAGGTTGGTACTTTTTCAAATTTTGAAGCTTATCTTCTCGCTATTTTTATAATGTATTCTTTCATGTTTTTATTTTTCTAGTATTTTTAGTGGAGGTAATTTTCTTTTTAGATTTTTGCTATTAAAAATGTCTCATTTTCTTTTACTTTTTCTGTTAGCTAAAAAATTTATTTGTAAGTTTTTAATGTAATTTTAAGGAATTCTATTTAGTTTTATGTTTCTGTAATATAACTTAAATTTGTATCAACTATTATATATATATTAGCGCAAAATTAATTCAAGCTATGCATTGCACAATATTAAGTCGGAATACTCTTCGTTCCTTTAAGTTTGGCTGAAAGCTTTGATTCGATTAAAGGTTTCAACTACCACAAAATTGTGCAACGTTTCAGACACATGTTATGTAGTACTTATAAATGAAATGTACGTATAAAACATTCAAATTATTTCATTTTTTTTTTTTTTTTTTGTTAAAAGGCGAACTAGAGATTTTGCTATAAATTGTGCATTCTCTTAAATGTGTATTATATTTTACTTCTTCAAATAAGTTTTATTTAAGTTAATTCAAGTAAATTTATAAGTTATTTTGAGTCTTAGGATTCAATTTAGTATTTTTACAATAATACATTTCTGAAACTGCCCTGAAAAAAGGACCCGAATGTTGCTTGTATACGGAATTTAGAAATAAAGATAAAGGACCCGTAAATAAATTTTAAAAAACTTTTTAGTCAAAATTGAAGTGTTCGATGTAACTTCCTTTGTTACACTTTTATGTCAATTTGATTTGTTAGTTCCTGCCAAACACGATGTGAACTGTCCGCGGTAATTGATTGTACAGCATCAGTAATCCGTTGTTTAAATTCAAATAAATTTGTAGTTAATGGTGGCGCATACACTTTATCGTACAAACAAATCCTCAAAGGAAGAAATCGCATGGGGCCATATGGAGGACTTAGGTGGCTAGCTGTGTAACAACGAGTCATATGTTCGATTTTGACCAATCCAACTGCTATGTAGCTCCATGAAAGCTTCTGAAACGCCTTTCGAGAAATAACTTCACGGAGAAAACAGGCGGGCCACTTATTTTTCAGAATATAAAACTTTCACATTTTTCCATTGTATTCATGTATTACTTATCATTTTGAGTCGTTTATTTCTAAAAAATATGGAATTTTGAAGTTGGGTGATTCATTTTGAATAACCCTTACTTTTACGGTAACTATCACACTTGGATAAGAACTTATCCTCAGCTGATTTTTAAAATTCTTTTTCGGCTCCGCATTCTAGCCCTAGCATATACCTTAAAAGTATGTTTCCGCCAAAAATGTGTATTATTATTGCATCTCCTTAAACAAATTTTCATACCCCCCCCGGCGGGGGCCACGGGTCGAGTGTAAGAAAGCATAACCTCCGGATTCAAATTTTTAGAAACTTATCTGTTTTAAAATATAAAGGAAAGTCATAATTAGCTTATTAGCTAATCTTCATCTACTGTATTTACATAGCTTTTGATTTATTGAAAATAGTTATCTTTTCTGAAACTAGTTGTACATCGGTCGATATGTTAATTCTTGTGATAGTACTGGCTTATCTGTTAATTTATTTTTGTTGTCTACGTTCTTATTTCTTTTTTTCCCTCCCCTTTCGGTAATATTATCTTGATTAAAATCAAAATTGGGTGAGGAAAGGGATCTCTTAATGCTTTTACTTCCAAGGATTCTACTTTCCAACTATTATGCCCTAGAAAGCATCTTTCGGAAGCGTTACTTTCCTCTAGTTAACTAGTTAATCCATTAAGCTCCAATAAGCTTTTCAGTGCTTTTAATCAGTTGTTTTTAGAGTATCCATCGGTTCTTCAGTGAAAAAAAAACCATCGCCTGATAAACAAGTAAGGAAAGCTTTGCGTCTGTACTAGTATGGTATTATGAGGATTAATCTCCGTCGGTGAAGCATAATTTTGATGACAGAGTGAAATTTCCTGGGCTTTGGCTGTTTTTGTTCCTCATCAAATATCTGGAGCATTGTGGGATTTTCGTTTTTTGTTCTACATTGCAATGTGCATTATTTTTCACTTTTTGATGCATGTTGCTCTACGGGTTTCATTTACAGCTATTTTAATGCTCTTAATGTTTAAACTGAACTTGCAAATCCGTAATCTCGTGTTTGAATTTAGAATTTCGTTTACAAATTGTATACTTTGAGAGAATCTCTCAATCTTTTAATTTTAGTTCTTTTTTTTTTCCCCTCTCAAAATCATAAATGTTTCTCTAAATAAATTTTTGGACCTGAAATTTATCCAATAAATTATTCTGAATTTAAAAGTTTTAATTTTGATTTGCGTTTTCTGGTCTCGTTTTTGCTGTGATAAAAAATTCTTAGCAGTGTGCACTTCTTTTTCTGAACTGAGTAAATATTTGTCCTAAAATAGAATTCATTGTTTAAATGAGGAGGTGATGACCAGAATTTTTTTTTCCTGTTTAAAAAATAATTTTGTGTGATGTCAACTTCGATTTAAAGGGGAAAAAAAAAATTCTGTCTATCTGATTTTCTGTAGCAAATATCCTTTTAATTTTGTTTAACAATTTGAATTAATGCAAACACTTTATTCCGTAAGAAATGAATGTTTTCCATATTTTTTCACGCAAATTTTTTGTGTATTTTTTTTTTTTTTTTTTTTGAATAAAAAAAATGGCGAATTTTGAACCTTTTAATTAAATAGTGATTTATTGAATGAGATAAGTCTTTAAAAATGCCGGAAATTATCAACAAAGAGGAGGAACTCGTGCGCTTCGAATATTTGGTGGTGTTGGATTAGTAAAGGGAGAGATGAAAGCATCATTTTATTTTAAAGATTTTCTTGATTTGTTTGGAAACAAATATTAGCATTTTTTAAAATGCTTGTACCCGATTAGCTGTTATCGTGCAATATATTTTTGTTGTATTTTAAATCAAGTATATGGCATGCATGAAGCTCAATTTTTTTTCAAGTAACTGAATTCTTTAATAAGATACATTCAAATAAGAGTACTTTTATAGTAAAAATAATTTTAGATTTATGTTTGAAAAAAATATTGTAACTGGAAAGATTTCTTGCTAAGCAATGTCTAGTGTTTGGCGCATCATATCCAGATTGGGTTCGAGCGGCATAAACTTCAAATTTCACTATCCTAGTTGCGCAGTGTCGTTTTTTCCTTGCTTATTTTCTGCCTGCGTTTTTCAGAAATAAGATATTTACTATTGGTTATTATATTTCCCTCTTTTTTTTTTCTTCTCCTGCAACTAGTAGAATGTATCTATTCGGGCCGATTCTATTTTATATCTTATATTCTAGGATTTTGACATGTTTAATTTACATTTTATTCTCTGCTTGAACTCTAGTTTTGTTTGTATTAAACAGGAAGTTGAAAGCACAGATACCTTGAAAACAGTAAATTGGTGTACTTTCAAATAGTCTTTTTCAGTCTATTTAAGGATACCTTCTCCCAGAGTTTTGCTGTAGCTCATGCATGTCGTAAAAGGCGACTAAAATGGGTACCCAGCGTCTGGGGGTATAGCCGGGCACCCTGCCCCTGGGGATTATATCAGGGGACTTGCCTTCTTCAGGTAAGTACGGGCATCATGACCCCGAGGCACCTTAGTGATCTTTTTCTTTCCCATGGGATTTACTGTCTTTGGTAAACACGGGTGACGCGCTCCCGGGATACCCTAGCGATCCTTCTCTATTTTCGACCCTCTTTCTTGTCAACCATTTTTACCTTTTTTTTTCATCTTCACGTCTAGACCACAGTTTAATCTTGTGTGGCGCAGCATAGCCATATCTGGCTCTTGCGCTAATAAACTTTACATTCACTCACTCACCCAGAGTTTTGCAATAACTAAAAATTAGTTCTGCTAAACTTTTTTCTAATTTAGTTTATATTCTGCCTTCTTTGGATATTTAATTTTAGTGCCGTCTGTGTTAAAACTTTTAAAAAATCCATTGACATTGATAAGAATTAATTCGGAAAAAACGTTGGATATTAAATGAGTTTTTAACTAGATATCAAAATATAATTTTTTACATTTTAGAACAATTATTGGTATTTAAGTAATTCAATTTTAATTAATGTATTTCTTAAAAAGACGGGAGACTTTATATAATTGTTTTTAACTTATTGTTATTTTAAAAATATTCGATGAATTTATATATCTACACTTAATATAAAATATTGAGGAAAAACCTTTTGAAAGTATTTTTAATAACCTGATTGAAGTATTGAAGAGTCGTTACAGAAAGCTATTATTTCTGCGTACATAAATACGCAGAAATAATAGCTTTCTGTATTTTAAACTTTATGGAGTTAGGAGGTTGTTCACAAAATGAAACCATTTTAGTCTTATAAGACTTATTTTATTGAAGACTAATTAAGATTCAACTCTTGCATGCGTCATTACGAGTATGAAACATATTTTAAACGAATTGGATTTTACATTTTACATTCCTACGTGACTTTCCGTGATTGAAATTGAATTGGAAAAAAAAGTTTTTTATGGGATGGAATTACTTTTTAAACTCTTCTTTCATGGTTATTATTTTCTGTTAATTTGTTCTTGATTGAAAATTGTTTTAAAAAATTAAGCTTGAAATTTCTTATGTTATTTGAAGTCTTATTGAAGAATCGTCCACAGTGTATGAAAAAAAAATATTAAACAATGTAATTTATATTTAATCAAATATTGATATTCATGTAACTAGCAATATTTCATGTTATTACTTCAAATTAATTGAAACTGACTTGTAAGTATTCAGTATCGTCAAATATAATGTTTATAGTGAAAAGTTTTAGTACTTTGTATATTTAAAATTTACATCCAATTAAAAAAAACTTTAACATAAGTTGGAAGTACATGTATCTAATTTTTGCTTGAACTTTTTCAAAGAAACCAACCATCGGCTAAACTTTTTTTTTTTTGCCTAGCTTTAATTTAGAAAAAAAATTTCCTAAAAAAATGACTGTTAGATACGCCATTCCCTTCTTTTTTTCTTTCTTCCATACCTGCGCACTGATTTTAATTCCATTCCATTTTGAATATTCCAAAGTTTTCGGAGATGGCGAGCATTAAAATTTACAACCGTTTTATTTCTTACTTTAGAGCATTACTGATTGTTAAATCTTCGAAATGGCTAATGCACGCGAATATGAATCAAGGCAAACATTTTTAAAGTATCAGTAAAATGACTTAAAAAAAAAGCAACGATCTTCCATCCGTTGATAATTTCTCTCCCCCTCACAGAAAGAGAATAATAACAATAAAAAAAAAAGAGAACTAAAAATTTTAATCTATGCTTTTGACGATGAATAATCTCCGTCTTTTGATAAATTACAAATGCTCCCCTTCAGCGGATTATAATTTTTGCGAGTGAGGGAAATCTATGTTAGTTATTTCAGGAATTAACGAAAAGACTTTTGTCTTTCAAATGAAAGCGAGGTCTTCAATGTTTCTTGAGTAATTTCGTGTTTTGTTGTAAGCATTAGTAATTCCTGTTGAAAGCTTAGTTAACTTTTGTTTCAAGCATTACCGAACTTCCGAGCGCAAAGCTGAAGAACAAAAACCGGCACATTTAAATAGAAATTGTGAAATAAAGTACGTCCTTCCCATTATTTCTGTTAAAATTCCCTCCAATGAATAGAACAGACGGAAATGAAAATTGAGCTTTAATTTTACCTTGCCTTTTCCGAAACTAGATTAAAGCCATTTATTTATTAGAGTAACAATGGATTTAAATTTTCGCCGACTGTGTAGCCAAAATGTCGTATTACTTTTGAGTGCGCATTTTTCTTTAGATTCGAATTCATATTCACTTCGTTTTTAAGACCCAAAAAGGGTATGCGAATTCTCAGATTTCACTGTCCTTCATACCGTCTGTAAGATAATTTTGTTTTGTTCCATCACACTCTTTTCCAATTCAAGAGTTCTTCATCGTCTATGTGTGTGTGTGTCGCTGCTAAATTTTTCTTCCACTTTATATTTGGAGCCAGATAGTAAATGAGTGACTCAATCTGTTTTGATACTTACTCCCTGCGTAAGCCTCCGCCTATAGACTCCTTTTTCCGAAAATCGCATTGAACTTCAGTGTTTTCCCAAATACTCTTTCCAGGAGAAAGTTCTTTTGTTTTTACCCTCCACCCACCTCTGTCAAATATCATTGAAGGGAATACGCTTCGTGCGTGCATTTGACAGTTATTATTTCTCTTTAAAGTTGCATCAGGGAATTTTTCTGAAATTCCGGCCTTTTACGAAATGGCCACGTTCCGTAAGCTCATTCGCCAACTCCTGCCTCTCCGTAGGATTTCCGAGGAAAATTCGGGAAAAGATTTTTGATGCTTTGTTTGTACTTGGCGGGAGATCTCGTTTCTGCCCGGCACACTTCTGTGGAAATCCCTAATACTCGAACTCTGAAGCGGATTTTGTATCTAGTTGCTAGTCTCATCGAATATTTAATTCCCTTTTCACGCCTGAAGTCAAGAGAGGTTGACGGAACTGTGTCTCTAGGTGGCGTCTAGACATCCCCTCCGTCTCAAAGCTGTTCATTAAAAGGGTTCGTTTGGCATCCTTCTCAATTAAATTCCAGCTTTCATTTTGTTTGGCAAACTCCGGAAAAGGATTTGCTTCACCATATCCATTATTCAGACAAGAAGTTTGAAAGCATTTCAACATAATTCGGGCTAGTAAATAATAATTAAAAAAAATTAATGTACTGTCCATTTGCAATGTCTCATAAAATCGGTTGCATCACCATTCAGATGCTATAGTATTGGTATAGTATTTTGGTTATTTTCATTCGAATGAGAGGAAACGTAGAATAAATGCGACTTCTGTTATACTATTATCGAATAAGAAGATAATCATAAGATTAGCTGCTATTTATTTGTTAAACTCGTACATAGCTTTTATTTGTAATCTATATTTTGGTAATTGTTTTACGTTTTTAATGTTAAATATTCTTAAAATAACCTTTGTAATAAGGTCTCTTTGCCTTCAATAAATGTCCCCTTTAGCATGCATCATACCATTCTCAAAAGCATTTTGGAATGGCATAATCTTTTTAAAGCATTATAGTGACCATATATTTTCCTACTCTGTGCTAAAGAATGATCTAGTATTACAATTGAAATGATTGAGTTTTCTTACGAGTAATTGAGGTCTGATTTTCAAATAAATTTATCACTAGGGATCTATTTAGGATTTTTTTTATATATAGTCACACATCAATGAATTTTGATTTGCATCGTTGACAAACTTAACACTTAAAGTGAAAGTAGGGATCAAAAGACTTTTTTTTTTTTTTTTGTACGTTATTGCATATGCATTATTTTGATTCACTTTGTTCAGAAACTTGTTCTTCAAACTTTTATTAAAGTATATCGCTATCCATTTTTCTCTTAATATTATTGACAAATATGTTTCACAGTAAAATAAGTGCTAATGTGTCGTGAATCAGAAATTGATTCGTAAATGCTGAGCAATTTAGTTTTATTATTTATCTGAAAATAAAATTAACTGTTATTATGATAGTCATTTGGTTAAAAATTTCAATTTTTGAAATGGAGAAGAATATCGAATTAGTGTTATTTATTTTCTAACACGTACAGTTATCAAAAGCAAATTTTGAAAAATATCTAGACTTAGATGAGAAAGATATGAAAAATGCTGATTGAAGGAGAGTACACTTAATTTCAATTATATCATTGTTTGATGCTAATTAACTACATATAACAGTTACTCAAGAATTAGCGTCATTCAAGCTTAAGTGTAGCTTAACAGTCAAATTTGTCCGCTCCATTTATGTAAGATTTACTTCCGTAGATTTTTTTTAAACTGAAATTTTTATAAGATTAAATTTTTTTCCTTTAACAAAGTACATTTAACATTAATGATACGTTGTTATAATTTTTGGTTGCGATTTTAAACCATATAGTTGTAATCCAGCTTTTTAATCATTAGGCTTTTAACAATAAGCTGAATAAGACTGTAGCATAAAAAAAAAAGTGCATGTGTGTGTGTTGTACCTTAAGTTAATTTATATTTGAGTCATTCATGCTGTCTAAAAATTAGTAAGAACTTTTAGGAACCTTCTAAAAAATTACAGTACTTGGTTTTGAGGTACTTCAGATAATTTTTTTGCTCCTGGCTAGTATTCTGAAATTTGTTTAATTGTGTTAGGTGCGAATGCATAACTACGACTAAATTTGCAACATTTCAATTACAGTAAACACTCTTTAATACGGTATGATTAGAACCCAGACTGTGTCGGATTATCGAGCGTCAATATAGTTTTAAAGGGATACCATATATATATATATTCGTCATTCTGACATCTACAAAATAAAACTGAATGTTATTTTATTGATTAAAAAAACTCAGCACAGAAGAAAAATTAATTCTGTAGCATGATAGTCATAGCAAAGTTTTCTAGACGATTTATTATATCTAGTTTTTGTTATATACCAAGAGTCACATGGTTACACTTATTAATTTTATTAGCTCTCGAATAACACCTGCTTGGTTTCGAGAACATTTTACTGTACAGTACATTGTTTATACACAGTTGTAATTGAATAAATGTGGTATGTAAACTGTAAGAAAACGAGAAACGCTGCACTGAAATGAAAACTGATATTTACAATAAACACCGCCGACCTGACGGTCAAAGTCTACTAATGCTCGAATCTACACGAAAGTATCTGAAAGCGAACGCCTGGATGACAGAAAATGCCGAACCGTTGTGTAGCAGATTAGACTTATTGTAACTATGGTTAAAATTTCATAAATTTTCTTTTTAATACTATAAAGCAGAAGATACAATTAATTTTTTTAAGAAAACTAGCGATAAGAATATAAAGTTGATTTATAATTATATAAAAATGAAAAATAATTACTTTTTAACTACTTAAATAAGACTATTTTTTGTATCCTAGAAAATTCTGTTAGATTTGCAATAACGGATGCGTTACATAAATATGAGTTATTTTGCTCTCATTAATATTTTATACTCACACTTTTATTTTTTTTTTTTTTTTTTTAAACTAAGCAAAATTTGAATTTTCAACTTTATGTATGGTATTTCTGTCGTGTATAGTTTGTGATTATTTCCACATATTTTTTTTGGCCTCTTCTTTTTGTGTCTATTCAGTTACATTGTAAAGTTTTATATAGAGTTTGGATTTTTTTCTTCATTATAAAATGCATGGTAATACTATAATGTTAGAATAAATATCACTAAATCGCATTAACTACGATGTAACGATTCGTCAAGTATGAACTCCCATTTTTATCTTTCACAATTCTTCAATTCTACAATAACTGATAACACCATTTCCGCCTAGCTGATTCAAATGCAATGTCTTTTAATTTTGACCTCATTAATGCATTCCATCCACAAAGAAAGCGACGATTTTCATTTTCCGTGATGCTTCGAAGATGAATTAGTTTTGGAAAATTGCAACAGAATACGAATAAATGGCTTCCCTCCCATTTTTTGGGAAATAACAACTTGTCTCGGGCGACGTGTAAAGTAATAATCATCTCACGGGGAAAATAAATGAATCCGTTCTTTGAATAGCGGATTAAAAGTGCGGGGAAAACAAAGGATAATCATAGGCTAATGGGACGAGAGATTAAAAGCAAGATAAAAGGTATTTCGATGCAGAGGCACAGCCGAAGATGTAATACATTCTGTGAAAAGAAAAGCATTTTTAGCGAATTAAAGTCATCAAAGATACCGCAAGTATTCCAGCTAATATTCTTGAAGTTTGTCGGGAATGAAGCTGGGTCCGACATCGGCGGAAGCTAATGGGGTCTACCCTCTCATCCGCCTTTGCTGTTTTCTTTTTACCTGGCTTAACTAGCTTCTGTCACTCTCTGGACCCCCTCCCTCATTGGAGTTTCTTTTGCACGCTAACAAAATGTATTAATACCTCCAGATCCCATTAATTACAAATATTCCAGGCTGTTTGTTTTAAATGGCAGTACATTACCGCTGGAGGAGGGAGGGCAGCTTTTTGTTTTGCTGATATCTCTTTGGCTTTTTTAAGCAGATGAATTTTCTTTTCCTTTGTCTGGAAATGTTGTTTAATTAAAATGTCATTAAACACGATCTTCAGTCTCAGTTTAAAAATAAATAAACAAAACTAATATACTAAAAAGTTTTTGGCTGTATGTATGGCACGTGATGACTGATCTGTTTGAAGATGTCCATTGTTTTGTCTCTCATTGATTTAAAGTATATATGTTTCTGTAATTCAGTATATCATATTTAAAATTCATTTTGAAAAATTTCAAATAATTGTTACAAATGAATTGCAAATAATGAACAAGTTAGTAGCAGACAACCTAATTAAATTATCTAAATTTAAAAGAAAATTTGTGTAATAGCTGTAAAGGGAGTAAGTGTAAATACCTTTTATACCATACTTAAGTAAATTAAAATACCGGAAATGAAATAAAGCCTTTTATAAGAATTGAAGCTGTAGTTAACTCTCTCTCTCTCTTTGTGTGTGTGCGCGCATGTTTATGATTTCATGGTATCTCAACACTTTTTCTGACTCCATTTTAAACTTCCGAGCGTAGAACAATTATGGTGTTTTAGAACCGGAATCATTGCTATGATTTTATCATTGCTGTTGTTTTGCCTAAGGGTAAAAAACATTCTGGTGTCTTGGAAGAGATAAGTTTCGTTTTTCAAGCATCTTCTTTTGTGAGTATTATGAAAAGTAAAACTTTTTAAAAGAGCAATCGTTAAGTTGATCCTTTTTTTTTTTTTTTATGAAATCTTTTTTTTTTACTACAGAGTAGATAAATCTATTTGTGTTATAAAATATGTAATAAGTTTTAATTATTTTATCAAAATTAACATGAAAATAACGCATAAAATATTATAGTTATATATATTTTAAATTATTTGCAAACTGTAATTGATAATTTATCGAACACCATTAACAAATGTTATAGCTGTATTAAAACCCATGATAAATGTTGCAGTCTTAATTTCAAAGCTTTAATTTTTTATACTCTTCACAAAGCAGTTGGTAGAATAAGAAAAGCTTCTGAATTAAATGCATATTAGAGGCTCTTGTGTAACTTCACGTAAATGCAACATTGTTTGTATATGCGTATGAGCTTTGGATACATTGCTTAACATAAAACTCAAACTTGCGTATCCTTAGGCCTTCAGGGGTATACATTCTTTGGGTAAGTATGGGCATCATGGCACCGAGGTACCCTAGTAATCTTTTTCTTCCTTGTGAGATTTACTGTCTTCAGTAAAAACGGGTGACGCGCCCTCTAGCTATCCTAGTGATCCTTCCCTTTTTTTTTTCTTCGATTCTCCATCTTCTCAAGAAATTTTTAGTCCCCCCCCCCATTTTTTAAAGTCCAGATCACAGTTAAACTTTATTTGGCTTAGCATAACCACATTTGGCTCTCATGTCATTATTACTACATGCGCATTCGTAGATCTGATAGCTAGGAAATTGTAGCGCATTGTAATACCAGATTATCTTATCAAAAAAAAGTACCATTGATATTAACTGAAATATGGTGGTTGTCATTCGATTAAGGAAATGATGGGTTCAGATGGAATGAAAAGCTACAAAACTTTTGACTGATATCCTGTAGCTTTTTCCACATATAACATCCTTTACATTTTTTGAAGTTACATGCGCTAATGACTTTTGTATGTTCATGCTATCCGAAACAGTAAAGGGTGTTTAACACATTGTGCTGTAAGAAATTTCTAAAATATATTTCATCATGTATAGTTTGCAGTTTTATGACCGTCATATAGATTTTGGAGTCTGCATTCATTATCCAGCTCTTGTGCCCAAATCTCAATCTAATATATCAATTAAGAACTACTGAACTCCAATTGAAGACACGCAAGAACCATACTGAAATCTTTATTATCTCTGTAGAATATATCAATAGAATCTCAACCTAACTCGCACAATCCTAATTTATGATTTAGATAAGCTATCTATCTTACCAATTCACTCGGCTGCGGTAGCCTAGTTGTCAAGGTCGTGGACTCGCGGCCAGCGGTTTTCGTTCAGTTACGGGTTCGATTTTGGCCACTAAAGACCCGCCGTGTAACCGGGGCTGATGTACGTAAAATCTGTCGGGACCCAAAGTCCTCCCTTTGGCGTGGTGTGGAAGTTAGGAGAGGGTGGTACCGGCTCAGGTGTCGTCCTCGTCACTTGACCGTGGCTCAAAATTACGAGGTCCGTCGCCAATAGCCCTCGTGTCACTTCTAGTGCGACGTTAATAAAAAAACTGAACTAAAACTACCAATTCACTCGCGTGTTCTTAATTCCAAAACTTTTTACAACAGTAACTACGTAGCTTAATATTTTTAGTGGAACTCTCTTCAATCTTCAAAACTAACAGATTTTCAATCTGAATAACAATTCTCTGACCGCAAGTCGTTATTCTCTATCTCTACCTTCATTTTTCATTCATTCAATATAATTTAAATATCATTATATCTAAATCACTTAACTTCACTTCTATCTTCATGTAATTTACCTAATCACGTTTTATTTTGGTTGGGAAGGAATTGTAATTTTATGCAATTCAAATTGATAAAGTCCCCGAGGTTAGTGAAGAGAAAACCGCAAATAGCCCAACGTCACAAATTCTAATTAAAAATTATTTTGTGTGAAGAATTAAAATGTTAATTATTGATGATAGTATACTTTCTCTATATAAAAGGAGTTTATATTGTAAAGAGTTTGTACATGTTTCTCCCTCACTCACTCACATAAGATTTTTTAAATCTAACAGATTATGGTATTTAAAATTACGCTTGCAGTATTTGGGACACTTCTGTTTTGTTGTAGTCTCTGAGCAAGATATATGCATGTTTTATGTTTCCGTTCATCAATTTTACTATTCTCTTAATAATTCCCAAAATATTGTAATGGGTTTTCATGTGGATTTTGTGATAGCAATGAAAGAGGAGCATTGTGCATATGATTAACAAGAGTCAGAATTTGGTGTGTCCCTCTCATCTTCAGATTCCAATTCTTCAAATTAAACATTTGAAAATTTATGTAATAAAACATGAGTATATTAATATATTATTTGCTTGGTTTTTTTTTTTTTTTTTTTTTTGTTAAATTTGTGTAAATTGTCTATGATTAATTTTATAATCATTAACAGACTTAATTTGTATGTGTGTTTGTTGCAGAAAATAACAATGAATGCACAAGGGGAGGTTCTCAATTCAAATAACGTAATGAAATAGCCCAATAGATTAGTTAATAAGAAAAGCGCATGAGAACCTGTTACAAATGTACAATTTCGTCAATTTTACGATCTGATCTTTTAATTCTATTTCTCTATTAGAAAAACTTGAATTTAAAATTTGTATGACTATTTTTTTTAAAATAGACATATTTCTTCAACAGTTAATAAACCGGACTTACTGTATTATGATTACTTATAAATAATTTGGTGAAGAATTCTGACTTAATATTTATTTTCCTGTTTGTAAAATTTATTTTGGTTTTTTGTAAATAATCTTTTGTATCTCTATGGAATTAAGGAAATTTCTATGGGTAAATGATTGGAAAATCTCAACAGTTCAAGCGTTCAGTTTTTCGTTTTATAATGGTTAAAAAATGAGTTTTAAATACTATATCTCCAGAAGTTATCGTGAATGTTAACTGACGCTTAACGAACATTCATGCTTGAGAAGCATGATATTTTGTTGATAAAAATAGTTTAATTTTAGTTTGCCTTAGGTTTAGATTCATATTGTGATAGTTAATGAGAACTCGGGAGAAAAGAAAAATGAATAATAATAATTGACTTTCATAAGTGCTTCATTCTGTTCATGATTACATTTGTTAAATAGTTTGAATACTTTGATGTGTTAGGTGTAATTTGTTAGTAATGTATACTAGTGTAATTATGATAAACATTTCAGATGTTGGTGAATCGTACCGTTTTAATTATTACTAAGAGATACTTTCAGCTATTAATGTTAGTTAAAAGGCATGAGGATAGAGTTTATTCTGTTTTTTTAATGGATCTTTACGTATATAATGTTGTAACTACAACGATGAATGTTAATTTTTTTGGTTACCGGAAGCCGTAGATTAAAGTAACCTGCAGTTTCGTAAAGTTTTAATTATTATTAAAATAATCGGGATAGAAATTTAATTTTTATTTATTATTTGTAAGACTTTCTACATAGTCATCATCCAGAGTTGTACATTTCTGCCACCGTTTATTCACCTTTCGAAGGCTGTCTTAGTAGAACTCAGCAGATTGAACTCATTGCGGGTTACTTCAATCTACGACTTCCTCAAACCAAACCAATCAACTGTATGTACAGAAGGATGAATTAATATGCAGAATAAATTTTATTCAGTTATCTTTCGGTTATTAAAAGTTGTTAATACTTAGTAATAATTAAAACTTTACGATACCCTACGTAATTGGTTATTCATGTTATTTCGTTTTTATAGGAAATGAAGATGTTTTTATTTGATTAAATTTCCACCAGAATAGTAAAATGCTAAAAACCAAACCCGGTAAAATTTAATTTTTGTGTATTTAAATGTAAAAAAATACTGTAATAATTTTTTAATCTTTTTAAAAAATGTTACATCGAACATTTTTTTGCAAATGATAGATTGAAACCATTGTTTTAGAATACCATTTCTATATAATTCACCAAATTTTATTGTTCCACCAAAGAATTTTCTTTGCTGTTATTATGTTTTATTACTATAGTGCACTTTTTTTTCGAACTTTTTAAAGTTTTGGTACTTATCAGGAATTTTCTTCCTACGCTTTTTACTTGTATCCAGTTTGACTTAGCCATCAAAAGGGCTATAGTTTGTCAACGGCAAAATGTCATAGCTGACCACTTTTCAAAATTTTATCGTAAAGGTTTTTGCTTGTATGTTCGATGCCTGCTTTCACCAGTATTGAATTTAATTTTCAAAAATAAGTCGCAATAAATTTCTCAAATTTTTTTTACTGCATTGAAATAAAACATATGTAAAAATTTATTATATGCTTTAATTTTAATATCTTAAAAGAATATTATTGTCCACTTCAATATTTTATCGTTTGCCTTTAATTCTAATATTTTAGTTCAATAGTTTAATAATTATTGAAAAAAGTTATAGCACCTTTGGTTGTCAAATGTGTTTTTTGTAAAATTTTGCTTAAAACAATTTATTACTATTTTTTTTTGTCTTGAACCTGTGTCAGTCACTTTCAATAGCCTATCTGGCCTTCTATAATTTGTTGGTATTTATTCGAAAAGGTCTAGTTTATAAAGTTACCCACTATATCAACCGATTTCAAAGTATTAGGTTAAATCGCTTATTTCTTTCTTTGTTAATAGGGACAGTATCCTGGTCACATAGTCGCTATTGTGCAATGAGATAACGTAGATTTCGTTAAAAAGATTAGTGTGGAATAATAGGAACTGTAACGAATAATTAGATTCGTTCATGGTAAGAGACATAGTGACGCAATACGTAATCAGTCTAGAAAATCTTTAAGCGCTTTATTTTAGCTTAGAGTGAGCTAAATCAAAATAAATTACTAATATTGAGTGTTTACTTATTTGCGTCCTTAACCAAATATTATAATTTAGAATTCTACTTATCTTAATAACTGCAAATGGTAAATTTTTATAAATTGGACCCGATTCCTGTATATTTCTAGTGTCGGGATCCTTGTCAGGTATAAATTCTTAGAATATCACCTCACAATTGCTCACACAAATATAGTGTGCTCATCTGTCTCGTTAATTCCTCTATCTCCTATTGTCTATCTCTACTACTTTCAATCTCTATTTCATTCTCTACACTTCTTATATAGCTAATTTATGGCTCTTTTACAAGGCGAGATTCTCAATTCAAGCATCGTAGTAAAGTAGCCAAGGAGGTTAGTTAAAGCGCATTAAAACCAATTACCGAATTCCACCTTATTTTATCGAATTAAGCATCAAAATTTTCATGAGGTGGAGTGTGAACGGTTAAAGAGTGATGTACCAACATGCATGTTGTTTTCATCATCTGATTCTAAAACACGTATTTAAATGAACCCTCCATCGGTAATATTGTGTTGTAGCATGATTTATTTAATCTCAACTAAAATAAAACTTGAGCTGTACTTTTACTTTTTGCGCTATTTCCCCTAATTTCTTTGTGTTTTAAACTATATCGTAAAAAAAGCGTTTATATTATTTTATAAAATATGAAATAAGATAAAATTTTAAATTCCTACTAGGCTAGAATTTTTTGAGTTTAAGTAAATCGCAATTTTTCTATTATTTGACCATTCGAATACTTATTTTTATTGTTGTTAATCCCGTAGAAAATGCTACAGAATACAAGTAATGCCATCGAAATTGCATTTCAGGCTTGTAAAATTCCTATTGTATTGCTTATTAGTCAACATCTTAAAATTATGCATAATCACAATATAACAAAGAGTTAATTTTGTAATGAGATGAGTATTTACAAAGTATTCACACACACACACACAAAATTATTATTTTCGCCTAATACAGTTTAAAAATTCAAGCCCCTAAAAATAGCATTATATATAGCAATACAGAGGATTACTCTTTGTATTTCCAACTTGAGCTCCGAAAAGTATGCGTGTATGAGCAATAGAGAAATGTAGTAAAATGAATGGAAAAGTGCCCGGTAACAGAGCAGGTGTCTTGTCGAAAGTTATATCTTAGTAATAAAACTGATTTAATAATGCTAAAGCATGCTCAATGTCATGCCAAAGTATTAAATAAGTCCATTTTTATTTCAAAATATATGGCATTTTCTGTTTAACTTCAGAAATAAATTCAAATTTCGATTAACTGTTGGAGACTCTTTGAAAAGCCATACAGATTTTATTATGGCTTGTTTTCTCAGTTTCGGTTCTTAAGTAATTTCACATTTTTCCTGATATTATCATTTCAGAAAAAGCAAGAAACGTTTGAAGAAATTAATGTAAGTTAAATTACGATAATGGTTATGTATTAGTTATGGACCTTAGGATTATATTATAGCAGACACATTTTAAAACCCATACCAGTAGTTAATCTATTTACTCTATGCAATACTGTTAAAACGTACTTTTTTAATGTTTAATTCTACGATCCTGTTCATAATTGTTGAGAAGAAAGAGAGACCCACACACTCAGTTATTTTTATTGCATATTTTCTGATAAGCAATATGGGGCCGCTGTAACCTAGTGGTCATGGCCGCGAATTCGATGCTTGCCTTCTTTCCATCGAGTCGTGGGTTCGAGTCTTGATGCCACTACAGACTTGCCGTATAGAAGAACTAATGCACGTTAAATCTGTCCAGGCTCTAAGTCCTCTCATAGGTGTGGTGTGGAAGTTTGGAGAGGGAAGTGCCAACTTAGTGTCGTCGCTTGACCGAGGTTCAAAATTACGAAGTCCGTCTCCAATAGCCCTTGTGTTGCTTCTGAGTGAGATGTAAATGCACAATCTATCTGAAAAAGTAGTATTGAAAATTGTAAAATTATGTTCTAACTTCTATTTTTTTGCTTTATGTATTTCGTAGAATATTTATTTATGATTATAATTCAGAAATTATCTATATATTAACCTTATTATAATCTGTTTTAATAACATCCATTTTAAAGTTGTATTTTGAACTTAAAAGAGAATAGTTTAATTGTCTTAAGGTGACACACTTGGATAAGGAATTACAGAAGCGTTTAAAAGAGTTAAGATTCAGTGTTTTATAAAAAAAAGTGTGTAAATAACTAATAAAACCTGACGGGCATATATTGTGTTTGGGATTTTGTGTAAATAAATTTGGATCTGAATTGGTTGATAAATTGGGTTTGAGAATACCATAAGTTTATCATATAATATCAATTAATTTGTTAAAATTAGTGCTTAATTTTTGAGAATAGGGTAATCAGTGCAGCGAATGGTTATGTGGCCGCGGTAACCGAGTGGTCATTGTCGTGTGCTTGTGACCAGCGTTGTTTCCGTGGAATCGTGGTGCGAGTCCGGCTTCCATTTAAGGCCCAGCTTGTAGCATAGCTGATGTACGTTAAATCTGTTGGGGGTTCAAATTCTCTCGATTACGTGGTGTTGATGTTAGACGCTAGGGTAGGGGTCACAACTTAGGTGTCGTCCTCGTCCCTTGATTGTGGTTTAAAATTAGGAGGTCTGCCGCCAGTAGCTCTTAAGTGCAACGTTATTAAAACTATCTAACGATAAATAGTTGTAGTAAATTTAATAATAGAACTTTGTATAATAGTCTTGAATATATTGAATTCAATTTTTTTGTTTTTCAAAGTGCTCTATTTTCTATTCCGTGTTTTAATTTACTATTCCAGATTTTTGCTTACAAATCTTTGCTATACATAAAAATGTTATTTGATGAATTATTGTTTACTCATCATCATGCAGTGTTATTAGTAAAAATTATCAATGATATGTCTATACAAAGACAAATACACACATAAGTTTAAAAATTAGATTATTAATATTTGAATTTGCATCTCACTGAACTCTGTTATAAATTTTGATGTGATATGTCTTAATATTATTTCAAAATTAAAAAAAAAAAAAAAAAAAAAAAAAAAAAGCTTCCCATTTATTCTGGAATGATGGTTTCAACCGGTATCGTAAAATGAACTTTATTTGAAGAAAATCTTCAATAAATATTTGACGGCATTTTCTATATGTAAAATTAGTCACAAAAATGGTAATAAACATCGATAGCAGAATATTTTTCTTTTTGTCTGTTGTTTATTTTGATATCTCAGCATTTCGTTCATCTTCTATTTCATAGTTTAGTTCTAAACAAAATCGCTAAGAGAAAAATCCATAATACTCTTTTTAAAATTCATGAACATTCTAGTCATTTAATAATTAGTACTCGTTATATCTTACTTCTTGCTGATTACACATCAGCCCATGTTTTCAGGATATCATTAAGAGACTTTTAGCTTAGTTTTAGGTGAATAAATTTTGATCGGGAATAACACGCTTTTAATAAGTGAGTCACTTAATTAGTTATACAACCTTGTACTGTCGTTTATTTTTGTTTGTCATTTGCCTTGTCTCGATAGTTTCCTTACTGTTTAGGCATAAAATTGATTTTGATGAGGTTCTAGCTGCATCAGCCATACAATTCTTAAGATACCAGAATATGTTAGTTCCATTTTTTGTGTGTGCTCTGTTTCTTAAATTTCTTTCGTAAGTAATATTTATTAGTAACATAAAGCTTTTTTCAAAACTTCTTAATAAACTTAGCTTCATAGTACTCATGAATCCTAAAAAGGTACGAATATTATGTTGTATACATATATTATTTATATAGTTTTATACTTACACTTTTCTGTACTTACTGTGTATTGTAATCTCATTATCCATTTATATTGTTTCTTTGGATCTCTAGAATACTTTTCGTATCTCTTCTGATATACTGATAGTACTTTTTTACTCTATTGAAAGAGATGGTTTGTTTGCAATGGATAAAAAATAACTTTACTATCAGCATTTTGTTTCCGCTTTCGATTTATTCTTAATCTTGCCAGTCGCTACCAAATCATTCTAGAAGTCGTGCTGCAGAGATGAGGAGGAAAGGAAGTGAATGGATTACGAGTTGGCATTCTGTTGTCTGACTTTTATCTTAGTTCTCTTTAACAGTCGAGACATAATTGTCTGTTATCGGATTATTCTCTTCCGATGCGAAAACTGGATTTTTAAAGTTGGGCATCCTTCTTAAAAGGTCTTCCATCGCTGTCAGGAATCTTTTGGGTTATTCCGCGGTACAGGGATTAGTCTCGCATTTGCCAGATCGCCAATCCTTTCAAATTTTCTGTGAAATCCGATCGTAATGCGTCTGCGAGTTATTGTGATCGTACCATATCCGGGAGAGGATTAGCTTGACTTTTAAAAGCACGTGACCGAGATCTTATCTTTACCTTCCTCTGCAAGTACCGATCATCGAGTGTCTTCCCGTCTAATCCTCTTTGAACTGATCGTCATCACAGCATAATTTCCAAGAAGATTACGTCAGCTGCTACTTTGTCTATTTCTTTTATTTCTTAGTAGTTTCGTTTTTATTTTATCGTTATTAGATTTTTTTTTGTTTATATTTTTATGCGATTATTTTAAGTGTGGCTTTCTGTAACCTGGCTTTTGTTCCAATCCCCGTTTATGTGCGAGATGAATACGAGATTGATCGCTTAGCCTTGAGAAACTGTTGGTGGTTTGTTTAAGTTTTTACTTTGTTCTGACACTGACCGTTTGAACCGCAAACTCTTTGGGGATTAAAGGTTTTCCGAAGGCTAGGCTTAGCCAATGTATTTATTATTTTTTGATGGCATATTTAATTGAGAACGAAGTGCTGTCAAAATGTCTAGCGATATTTATTATTACCCATTAAATAGCACTACAGGAAAATGTTTTTTTAATGTTATGAACGAGGAAACGTAATGAAGGAAGAATATGCAAAATCTTGAAGCTACGTAATTTTTTGGAGTGTATCTTGTGCATGTAAAGAGGTATTTCACAATAATAAATAATTCAAAAGTATCGCAGTATTTAGTAAACGCCTTTACCATAAGGGAATCATTTTGATTATTTTTCTGGATTTCATTTATTTTCTGTCAAATGAATCAATATGCTAACCAAAAGCAATTAATTCTATTACAGATCCTATTCCAAAACTCTACATTTTGATAGATGTAAAAGGGAAAAAACTTGAGCCTGAAAACTGTCTTTTTTTACAACCCTCCACTTTTCTTTTTCCACTACACTATTCTTTCTATAGAAAAGAACTGAAAACCAAGTGGCAAAATATATGAAGATTCATGGAATTAAATTTCTAGTTGAAAGGACTTCTTAAATACTTAAGCACGCAGAATAGGTATGGTTTTAAAGTACTAAAATGGATATGTATGAAACATTTCCTCTGTTTATTAAAATATTTTATGTTAGAACTGTTTTCCATTCTTTGTTTAAATTTAACCTGGTAAAATATTTTCAAAAATCAGTTCATTGTTAAAACCTTGTTGTTCGGAATGCATATTTTTGATTATTATTATGGTAATGAAATATGTGCATTTTCTTTAATTATGAAGGAGGAATTTAATTTGTTTGAATATTTGTTTGAAGTTTGATTTTCTTGAAATCCTGTTTGATGTGTTATCATTATGATTAGCATTAATATTTCTCTTTTAAAATAGACAAAGATAAGATTTAAAATGAATATCATATATAAAGAAATGTCGTTCGATGAGTTTCATTTTATGTTTACCAGTAGTTATTTTTTCAATACATATGTTATTAGATTAGCAAAACTGATTACTTGAATCCTTTTTTTAAAAACAATTTCATCATTAAAATATTTTTCCAGTGTCCATGTTTGGTTAAATGTGTCGGATATTGATATTTTTAGAATGTATTAAATATTTACTCCTTAAATAATTTACTTCATCTCATTATAGACTTTCCTCTTAAAATAATTTATTTAATTCATTGCCATGTTTAAATGTTTATTCTTTTTTCTGCTTATGAAACCCCAATATCGAACTAAGCAGCTGAACAAATAATTCTTTTGAAATTTGTTTGGTATCTTATGGCTGTAATTAAGTTATTATATAAATAAAATTATTTGAAAATTAATATATTTCTTTAAAACTGACTTAGCCCTGAACATTGGACTTAAATTGAAGCTCAATAATTATCAGCTTAAATTAAACGAAATTTCACATTTCTCTCCTTATAATAAATAATTAACCCAAAACGATTTATTTTTCAATAGTTTTACGTATTGAAATATGCTGCCTTAAACAATCGATAAATTACACACATACTCATAGTAAAAAGTAAATAAATTAGTATATACTAATATTGTAAATATACTAATATTTTAAATATCTAAATCATACCGAAAAATAATTATAGGAAAAATAAGAATTTTAAAAATTAAAAATGCATCAATAATTTTGTTACTAAATCACATTAAAATCAAATACAAAAACATATGTATGCATATCTTATTCAAATGGATTTTTTTCATTAAACTAAAAAAAAAAAAAAAAAAATATTGCTATGCGACAAATGTTACGAAATCGAATCTTTAAAAACACTTAAATTTCATTAAATGGCACATTAATTGAATGTTTATTCCCGCATAAGTAATTTCGTTCGTTTTCCTGATTTATTTTTTGTATTCTTCTTTAGAATTAGTGATTTATTCTTAAAAAAAAATTTTTTTTTTAATACTTTCATGCTTCTTACTACAAAGTAATTATTTCGTATCACCTTGAAAAGATTTTTTGAGTACTTTTATTAATTCATTTACATGTAAAAAGGAGAAAGAAAAAAAAGTCAGAATTAAAAACAGAATGCTGATTTGTTTGGAACTTAAATGTAAATCTAAATTAAACCTCATAATCCTTTCTTCATAAGCCGAGTCCCTGAGGAGTTATTTAAAATCAAGCAGTAGTCGGTGACGGTGATTAATATCGAAAAATGTGTCGCTTGTCTGTATAGAAATCTTTGACGTTGTTTATATAAGAATTATGTTTTGTTATTAGAATTATCTAGAAACACTTTTTAAAAAAAAAGCCTAAAGAACGACATATCACTTTGAAAATAATAAGTTTTACTTATCTTTAGCACTCGCCGAAGAGATAAAAAAAAAAAGGAAGAAAAAGAATTTTTTTCTTTTTTAAAAAAGCATATTAACAAGAGAGATTAAAACATTTTACAGTTTTTGTGCAACTTCTTGTTGAACGCCGGAAAAATAACTCACAGAGAGGAGATTAATCTGAGTCTCGAAAAAACGAGCAAAAATTATCTAGTGATTATGTCTGAAAATGAAGCAGTGCGAAGTATTAATCCGTTTTAATTTCAAAAACCTAGGAGAAAAAACAGCGATGCATAACGAAGGATTAGTAGGAGAAGCAAAAGTCTTAAAAAATTAGACTAGATTGCAAGAAAAGAAGGGGGGGGGGATAATAATAAAAAATGCTCACATGGTATGAAAGGGGGAGTGGGAAGGAGGAGGAAAAACTATTGAGTAAAATTTGAGTTTAAATACTTATAGCTTGAAGTGATTAAGATTCACAACTTACGAACAACGTCTGGAAATGACGTGGCTTACTAAGAAAAGAGAGCTTTTTGCAGCTGTGTACATAGCCGGCGCGCACACTACTATTTTAAAATACAGATATCTCACTGATCTTTTTTCAAAAAGCCTCTCTGTTCCATAGACGTTGGTATTAAATCGAATTAATGTTATTAAAACTTCTATGTTGATGAAAGCTTAAGGCAAAAGATTTGAGACTATGGATTCTTCTAGAAAAGAGTTGATTAGTTTATATTGATTCTTGTCTTCTCGTTTTTAAAATGTCTGTATAATACATAAGTAAAGTTGGATTAATTTATACTTTGTTGTCGACTCCATAAGTGGGCGAAAGTTATTAGATTTATTAAGTCTCTTTCTTCCGAAATAATTTGGAAGAAGACGGGATTATTAATTAACGGCAATTTCAATCTCATACTCAATAGTATTATTAACGATAAAAGCTTTTGTTGGGTGCGGTTAATTTTTGAAACAATTGAGTCGGTAAAATCTGCATTGTGAAATAAAGGAGTCTAGTCAAAACAACATCAGCTTTATAATCCAATCTTATAATTAAGGGTAAGGAATTTATAGGGTGTGGTTAATTTTTAAAAAGTTCCGGCCTTAAAAATGGCATTTTAAAATAATTACATTACACGTGGTGAATATATTCGATAACTCTATCCATACTTAAAAAAAAAATTAACTTTTGTCTTTCGTTATAGTAAATGCGTAACCTTCTAGTGTTAAAAAAGGTGCATTACTATATCAAAGATTAATATAATCTTGCGGGAAAAATATATTCGATTAGGACAGGTTTTATTTACTGGTACTATTTATTGATAGGGTATTATGAAACTGAGTAGTATAGATTTAATTCGTATAAAGGAATTAACAATTAGCGTGGATTTATTGAATTCATTCATAGCTCTCTATGTTAATTAGATATTTCTTTATTTGTTTTGACACAGATTGAGATTAAAGGTTTGATGAATAAGCAGATATTGAAATATTTGATAAATATTGTAATTGTAAAAAAATATTGAAAAAGTTTTTAAATTAAATTTAATCTTATGTCAGGCAAAATCGGGTGTATTGTTGAATGTTCATTGAAAGTTTACGATCATTGATTGGCATTCCATAATTTTGAGGTATTCTTATTTTAAATATTTGATTATATTTTTAATAAGAATTGAGTTTAAAAACTTCAAAAAATGAGATTAATTCTAAAACATTTACATATACACGCAGCAACGATATATATTTAAAATATCTATTAAAAACCTTTAAATATGATTTTAAAGACTTTTAAGTATGAAACGTAGAAGTGTTTAATTAAGTGTATTTTAGCTCATAGAATTGATGACACTGGACTCGACCATCATTTAAGTAAAAATTCCCTATTCGGTCTCCAAGAGCTTACTAATTACATCACTTTAATTTGTGGCATGTGTGTACAAATAATACGTATCCTTTTATTGTTTAGTGAAATGCTTTTCTTTTCACCGTATTCAGGGCAAAACGTTTTTATTGATTTTTGCCTAGGCCATGAGAATGAAAATCATAATTATAACAATTTTTCGTTGTTAATATTGTGGTGTTATTTGCAAACTGGATGTTTAGTAACTTCCGAACTCTAGGAATTTTCGAAAGTGAAATGCTATATTTTTCAAAAAGTGTTTACATTTGGAATGCTAATTATTTTGGCATGTAACTGTAACTAATATAGTATATGATGTTGAGATAAATATGTAGCAACATTAAGAAATTTTTATCGACAGTTATTTATAAATGCTATATTGGCTTTCTAATAAATGCAGTGTAATAATGAAACAAAATATAATTCTCAAGTTTCGATTTGTGATAGGAAATAAATGTAAAAAGCTCTTCCTTTTTTTGTGAAAAATAATATATAGTATATGGTATGCACTCTTTACTTGTTTTTTTGTATGTGTGCAAGTCAGAAAATATATACGAATGGAGGGGGATAATGTAAAGTGTTAATATTATTTCTAAGAAATATCCGAGATATCTGGATATTAATAAATCCTTATATACATAATGTTGTAAATTACAGCTATTAATGTTGATTTGTTTAGTCTCGGGAAGCCGCAGATTGAATTACATTAGATTTTAACCCTCGAATTCAATCTCCTGAATTCTACAATGATGGGGGCATTTAAAAGGTCAAGAAACGACGGAAGAAATCCTAAGCCATGAATTCTAACAACATTGTTACTCATCTATTATATATATATATATAATAATGTGGAGGTTGGCATCGGTATGTTGCAAAGAAGAAAAACTGTTTATTTAGTGATAAAAAAATGAATGTAAAAGATTGACACGCATTTCTGCTTGCTTACACATCGCGCTCTTATATCCTATGGCGCTGCTGCAGCACAGCGGACAATTCCCACAGTTGGCCATCTCAACAATATCACCTGACCTCAGATGAGCCAGCCGAGGTATAATCAAAATAAAATAGAGAGAAGGGTTGAAAATATCAACAGACATGTTATGGTTTAATTCCGGAGACATGACAGAATGTGGAAAGAAAGAAGTAGGTTTTTTTCCTGTGTCGTCATCAGAAATTTCAGAATCACTGATCACTGTTGAGTTAGCTCGCAATTCGTTTAAATTCGGTAAAAATTGAAAAAGTTTATTAAGGTTTTGGTTTGGTTTTATTAACGTCGCAACTAGATGCAACACGAAGGCTATTGGAGACGGACCTCGTAATTTTGAGTCTTAGTCAAGTGACGAGGACAACATTTGAGTTGCTTCTACACCACGCTCTGGGATTTATTAAGGAGTTCTTTGTAATCGTTAGTATCCAGACCTAACACACAAACTAAATCATTCATAGAAAAAGAATCGGATATTGATTTTTTGCGATCTTCAATATTGAAATCAGTGGGAAAAGAGGAAAAATTTCTCAATTTTTTTTCTTGCATTTATAGTAAAATACATCGTTAAATAATATAATGTTTACAACTTAATTATTTTAATATTTCCTCTTTTTGAGAAAGTTGGACCCAACAGGAATATCATTAAAGGTGATCATCTTTGTATAGTTCGGGTAGCACAGTCACTGAATAAAACGTAATTTCTTATATAAATTGAAAGGTAAATAGAGGTAGGTACTTACCCCTCTTTTACCAGAGATATATCGAAAACACTTGGATATTCACAACAAAACATAGGCATATAATAACCGTCTTTTATTGCACTTTTTTTTTTTTTTTTTTTTTTTTTTTTTTTTTTGAAATACTGGAACAATCACAACGGAACAAAGGCACATCATCAGATACCAATTTTCGTAGTTTGTTAATAAAATAAGCACCGTGTGATCTTAGAAATACAAATTCTCGATCACAAGTACCGTCTGTGTTTAGTGAAGAAGACCCGTGGTGACCGGGTATGACAGAATAGTTCCCACAGCTCATGCATGTTGTAAGAGGCGACTAAAATGGGTACCCAGCGTCTGGGGGTATAGCCTTGCTTCTTTCCCCCTGGGATTTTTTCAGGGGACCTCAGGGACTTGCCTTCTTTAGGTAAGTACGGGCATCATGACCCCGAGACACCTAGTGATCTTTTTCTTTCCTATGGGGTTTACTGTCTTTGGCAATCATGGATGACGCAGCCCCGGGTTACACTAGCGATCCTTCTCTATTTTCGACCCTCCTTCTTGTCAACCAATTTTTGTCTTTTTCTTTCAATTTTTTTTCACGTCTAGACAATAGTTAAATCTTGTCTGGCGCAGTATAGCCATATCTGGCTCTTACGCCAATAACTTTCACATTCACTCACTCAGTGAAGAAGGCGAGCGTCCCCCTCTTTTTTTGGCGGTAGCAATTCCGTTAGCCTGTTCGCGTATCGAGCTTCATTTCGTTTTTTAAATTTTAATTTAACTTTTAAGTTCTACCGAGTATTCATATGGAGGTTGGCTTCGGAATGTTTCAAAGAACCAAGCTCATTTTAAGAGGAAAAATAGTTTATTAAATTATTAAAAAAAAAAAAAAAAATGAAAGTAAAAGAGAGGAGGACACTCATTTCTGCGTGCTTGCACCGCACGCTCTTGCATCCTATTCTACGTTGTAGGTGGCGTTGTTACAGCGCAGCGGGACAATTCACGCAGGCACGCACACATTATGTATATATTAAATCTAGGGAACGTAGTTATAAGTTAGATAGATAATAACAGACAATATCTAATAACAATGAAATTTGACTTAAATGAGAAAGCTCGCATATTTGCAAACTTTTGTATAAGGTATAAAAGCATGATGTGTTAAGATTGACACAACTGAAGAAATTATATATATATAATATGATTTTTTTTTTTTTTTTTGTGAGACGTACAAATAATGTAATTTCATAACTTATACTTGTTATTTTTTTTAAAATTATTGCATCATAAAGGATATCAACTAAAGTGAATTAAAATGTTTTTCTCTCAGGGGCTGATGTTAACCGGCGGCGTGGTTTCCGGTGGAACCTGCCCCCATGACATGAATCCAGAGCGCCGGGAAAAACAAGACGGATCCTTACCTCCAGATCCAGGCCTTCGCAGTCCTGGTTCCTCTTCGACGGCATTGTCCTTAGTCGAGTTTAGGCCTTCCATGAAGTCGGCATCATCAGGTCAGACAGGTAAGCTATTCAGAAATATCTTTATTCTTAGCAATTTTATTTTTCAGGTTGACTAGCTAATTGAGTGGTTCATAAGCCAATGTGGTTATGTCCATTTTTTGATATTTTTTGATTTTTGTAAATTTTACTGGAATAAATATTCTTATGAAAGGATTTGTTCGTTGCTTCGTTTTTTCTGGGTCAGACCTCCTCCCCTTTGTATAGGTTCTGAAAATGTTGTATAATAATTGCAAAAGCCATTGTGAATTAGTCTACTTTTTATCAATAATTTTTTACATAAACTTTGAAATATCAAATTCTTCTTTTGATATTTGTTGGTAACACCGAAAAACAGCAAATTCATAATAACTGACTGTAACCTCTGCTCTTTAGAATTGTTAGAGATACAGACTTGATGAGAACACAAATTTATTGAGTTTTTGTACCTGTCGTGCATTTTCTTTTAATTTGAAACATTAAAATGTTATATTGAAGTGTTTGTGGAAAATTTTGCGTTATCAAAAGCATTAAATATTTTTTCTTTAATAAATGAAAAACTGACTTTTTAAAATAATGAAAATAGCATTATTTGTGAAGTTATAAAATAAAAATGTCTTGATATGCCATTTTATCCTAGTTCAAGAAACGTTAATAGTATTGATATCGACACAATGTCAGGTATCGAAAATGTAGAAATAAGGCAAATGACCGAAAAATTGGTTGGAAACGTAACAGGAATAATGGTAAATGATCTCGAAGTTCTGAAAAACTAAAAAAAATACATGGTAAACAATATCAAAACAGAAATAAAGGAATAATTCCTGCATAGAAATTTGATAAAAAAAAAAAAAAAAAAAAAAAAAAAAAACCTTATAATGGAGGAATAAACATAAAACTTATGACAATAAATGTTGTATTATTTTTACTTAAATTCTTTATCCTTATAAGCTACGTTTCAAAAGGTATAAGTTCTTAAGGTGCTGCCATTGCCCCAATAAATACTTAATTTTTTTTTTACACATCCTGTAATATCTTGATTTATTGCAAAGTCTATTGTCTTTAGAAAAAAGACTTTATACGCTTTTCTGATCAAATTAACCAGTTTTTTTAAAAAATTAAATTATTATAAGCATTAATTTTCTCAATTTTTGCTTTCTGTACTTCACCTCATGGACTTCTGAACGACTCAATTATTACCTGGCTTTCATCGCTTTTTTTTTTTTTTTTTTTTTGCTTTATAGAGGATTTTAACTACTCACAAATTAAGAATGATGTCCTAATTCTTTTTCGTGATGGTACCGATGTTGACTCCAAACTGTATGTTTTCCAATGTATGCACCCATCAGTTGATATATTTAAATTAAACCGACGGTTGATAAAACATAATAACTAAAAAATTCATTTCATAATAAAATGTCTGTATACTAACTTAATCATGCAATGAAAATTTTCGATCGAGGTTGATATCGTTATGAAAATTCGATTCTATATATTTGAAGCCTTTGTCGCGATACACGAGAGCTCATTAACAATCCTTGCATCATGTATCGCGACTACGTTCATGTATTGCGACAACACTCATATATCGCGACAATTTTTAATAGTTTTAAAATATTTTCTTCTTCCTCAAGTTATTAAGATTTAAGAAGAAGGGTGAGAAGGGTACATTGAATCTGAAACTATATCAACAACTTTACGAAGCATATTAAAAATGGTCATTTGAAAGATGCTATGTGGGTAAAATGTTTTTATTCTCTTGTATAAATTTTAGAATATGCTCAGATTAAATGAAGAGGGAAAATGTTATCTTGGAAGATATTCTTAACATAATAATGTAAAGTATCCGACTAGAGAGATTAGCTTCTTTTACCCCCTACTAAATATGATTTTAGCAGAATATATGAATTGTAGTTTTATTAATTGAAATTTAATTTTGTGAGTAATCGCTTTGCATTATTTGTAATTTAGTATAGATTAATTTTATTATTTGCATTTAGATTGTATATGGTGCCTGATTTTTAAGAAATGAAATCGTGACATATTTGTCTTTCAGCAGCCAGTGCTTGAAATTAAAAACAATTATTTTTTGTACCATCTGGTAATTTGTTTTCTTTCTTGACCAGAAATGTGACGAAAATAATACATCGCTAACATCAGTGCACACTGTCTTCTCCGTGACTATAATCCAATCCGAGAGGCTTAATTTGTTCATCACGATCACAAATATTTTTCTACTTATCTAAGCCTTTTCTAGCGTATTTTTAGCTTTGAATCTCTTCCTTTTCTTTGTGTGTGTATGGGGAGGGAGCATAAATATAATTAAATTTATAACAAATGCTAGAAAAAATAACGAATTACAAAAATGAAGCGATATTTTTACATTCAGCAAGCAGAGGAGAGGAGAGTTGTATACTATAATCTAAAGAAATCAAAGATATTTTTATAGAAAAAGGCAATATTCACTGGAATGTCAATACAGCTCTCCTAGTAGTTTGTGAACTAAACGAACAGATAAACAGTAGAAAAATGTGTTTTAGTTTCGTAAAAATATATCTATATTCGTTGATTTCCTTTTTCCGAGAGACATGCTTTACGCAAGAGATAATCCTATTGTGCTTAAAGGATAAGCTGATTTCGTGGCAATTCTCTTTCTTTTGGATTCTTCTTTTTCTTTTTACTCTTCGTCTGCTTGGATAATCCGCAGATAGTTTTCAGGAGGAATAAATTTTTTATACTCAGTCTCTCTCGGAATTATATTACGCCTACTTATTTCGTCTTTCGCTGAAATCGAGCTCGTAGACATTACAAAGCAAAAAACGGCTTACAGTTCTCTATTCCGTGGTTATTCTGAAATTCCCTTATTATTCTACTGGAGAAGGCGCTGTATTTAAGTAATGTTATGTTTATGGTATCTATTCACCATTTTATGGGGAAAAATATAAAGATTAGCGGGAGATCGGTCTGCAGTTAATTGCCTGCAAACACCTTTTCCAGCTGTGTATGCTAAGCAGGTATGAATCAAAATACACTCGCGAACTGATTTTTAAGACCCCTAGAGCTTATTTACCATGAAATATTTCATGTCCGCTTTATTTACTTTTTGAAGTGATTATATTGATTCTTGGTGTCGTGTGTATAAAAATGGATTTGTTTTTCGATCACTGATGCACTGTTTCTTGTGGCTATTCTTTGAATTATAAGTAAACATATGAAAAAATTAAATAAATCTATTTGATTGATTGTTTATTAACGTTGCACTTAAAAGCAACTGAAAGTTGAGGACAGTTACTTGCAATGTTGAATCTTAGTCAAGTGACGAGGATGACTCCTGAGCTTTTATATCTTGTCCAAACTTCAACACTACGTCCCTGGGAGGACTTGGAACCTCGACAGATTCAACATACAATAGCCCACTACTCTTTGGTCTTAAGGGCATCAAACCCATAATTCGACGATATAATGCCGGCTCTCGACTATTGGTACCGCCTTTTATCATTTTGCAATAAGCTTCAATTATATAATCAACTGAAATTATAAAGATGTGCATAATTAACATTATTTTTAATAATTTCACATTAAATCCAAATTATGATTAAATGTTGTGTTAAATGTAAACTAGAATCTTATTCTGGAGCTAATCGAGGCTAATACTTGATTGTATTATAAAGTGTATATATATATATATGTGTGTGTGTGTGTGTGTGTGTTTGTTTGTATATATATATATATATATATAACATGAAATTGACAAAATGTTTAAATTGTGGTCAAAGTCAGATAAACCTTAGTTGAGAACTTAAGCCTCCATTGGATGGAAAAAAAAAATTAACAAATTAACTGCAGAGAAATATAGGTAATAGAATTTGAGTAAGGAATAATAAAATTCATAATACTTCTGTCTTTTGTAGGTTTTTTGTATTAAAGGAAAGCTTTTCTCCCCTCTTTTAATAAGCATGATTTACTGCTAATTTGAAATAATCCAATTAGTAACCGGATATATCTGTTTTTTCATTTTTTTTTAAAGTGTAGTCTGTTTTTTATGAAAAATGATTAACTACATGATACATGGCATTAGTTTATTTTTGCATGGTAGGCTTTTGGAATGAAAGGAAAACTATTTCTATTCTATCTCAAGCAATATTTGATGAACCTGTGTATGAAGTGCTGGTTCTGTTTGTGTGTTAGTATATTACCTGATTTAAACTTTGTGTTTTTTTGATGAGCGGATGAGTGGTTATTTTAGTCATGGGTTGTGTCCGCGGTAGCCTAGTGGTCATGGTCTCAGACTCGTGACTGGCGGTTTTCATTGAGTCGAGGATTTGAGCCTTGCCCACTAAAGACCCGCCGTGTAGCCGGGGCTGATGCAAGTCAAATCTGTCGGGGCCCAAAGTTCTTCCGTTGGCGTAGTGTGGAAGTTAGGAGATGGGGGTGCCAGCTAAGGTGTCGTCCTTGTCACTTGATCGAGGCTCAAAATTACGTGGTCTGTCTCCAATAGCCCTCGTGTTGCTTCTAGTGCGACGTTGATAAAACCAAACCAATTTAGTCATGGGTTCTAGTCCTTATTCCACTAAAGATCTGCCGTATTGCCTGACTGATGCACATTAAATATATCGAGGTTTGATGTCCTCCGTTGGAAAAGAGGGTGCCAGCTCAAGTGCTGTCCTCGCCACTTACCATGACTTAAGTTGCGAGGTCAATAAACAATAATTCAAATAGGAATAATTCGAGGTCAATAAATAATAATTAATAAACAATAATTCAAAAAGTGTTTTAATTATGATTTGTGTTAAAAAGAAACATTATAGAGAAGGGCATGTCTTCTTTGAAGATTTCTTAAAGCATTTATAATATGATTTTCTCTTTATGGCAAACTTAAGTTTGTTGTCATAAGGAGGAAACCACATACAAACGGATGTAATGTTTTTTTTTTTTTTTTTTTTTTAAATTAAACATGTATTTTTTCTTAATTTTAAAAGGGTTAGGTGCTCTGAGGTCAGAGCCGCATTCCGGTTTTTCATATATTTTAAAGAGCCTCACTAATTACTTAACATTGAATATATAAATTTAATTATTTAATATGATTGAAACTTAATTCAATTGAAACTTAATTATTTAATATGGTTACATATTCTATACGCTAGTCTCAAATTCTGTGTAAAGTATACATGTGTTAGAAAATGTAATTAAGATACGGAAAAAAAGTATTTTAAAATTTTAATTATAAAAATAAAATTAATAAAAGTGTATTAAGTATAAGATTTAACGAAGATCTTTGATAATATCTCTGAAATTTTACGTAAAATTTAATAAGCTATTCAGTGAGATGTTTATCAATTGAGGACGATAATTCGAAACTACGAACTTCAATATATATATATATGTATATATATATATATGCTCCATATGTATATATATATATATATATATATGTATATATATATATATATATATATATAATGTGTGTTTTATTTCAATATATTCAGCAATGTATTTCTTACTTTTTTTTGTACGAACAGTATGGTACATATTGCCTAATGAGAATTTTAAGAAAAAGTTACAAATTTTGTATGTTTAATTGACTTAGCGAAAATTCTCTGTGTTATTTGTGTTTATTTAAATTAAAATAAAAAAAACCATGTATACGAAAATGCTGTAAATATTGAATTCAGATTTTATATTTTTCCTTTTAAGATTTTTCTTCCATTAGTATTAGATATCGAAGCGAAACTCAAAAACTTTTTACTTCTAAGTAACAGATTAAAGTAAGACGATGCACTTAACTGGACAGCTACTTCTCTGCTATATTGTTTGTGTACTATTGATTTGGAATAAGATAGTGTCCAGTGAAAAACTCTCAAACTAAGCCACATATTGACAGGATGATACGTACACCACTATACATGATTTACCAGTATTGGTGCACAGGCTGCATTGTATCTGCTTCAACTGTTCTCATGCTTTCATTCCCACTTTCACATAACTTTCCCTCCCACAATTAAATTATCCATCTGTTTAAGCACTTAAGTTAGGTGCTATATTCTTAGCATCCGGACAAGCCACAACATGTCATGGACATGTACTCACTTTCCGGACTTAGTATCGGCTGGCATCCCAGAGAACTGGGGCATCAGGCGTGAGCTCTATTTTCTCCAATTTAACACTTGAAGATAGTCTCCCCCATTTTACGAAGATAGTGTCCTTGGTTAAAAATCACGACCGCAGTGCACCCACACAGGAAACACTGCTTACTGAATATTGCCGTGTGGTCTCGCTGAAACTCGCCATAAGTGTGAACATTTAGGGAAGTGCAAACCACACTTTGTCGCGAAATACCAGAGCTACATGCTATGCTATCAACTAACATAACTTGTGCCGTTTTCTCGACTGAACATATCTCTTTTTTTTTTAACACCTCATGAGGGTGCTTCCTTATTTAACATTCGAGGAGAGTGCCCGTGTCTGCCACAGCTAACTGTGTACCAGTGGGAGACTTAGTTACAGCTGTGCCGTGTCACTATTAGCACAGCCTCTGATTTTAACACCCGGGAAGAGAGCGACTTGTCCCTCCACAAAATTTAGTCACTAGCATTACTGCCTGCGTCGTCTTACGTAAGGGCAAAGTTATTTCATGAAACTGAAGATGAGTCTAACCCTCTCACTTTATCCGTTCTTGAGACCGACGCGTGGCGTCGGGTCGTGGGTTCAAGCCCTGATGCCACTTAAGACCCGCTGTGTAGCTGGTGCTGAAGCGCGTTAATCTGTCGAGGCTCAAATTCCTCCCTTTGTCGTGGTATGGAAGTTTGGAGAGGGAGGTATCGGTTCAGGTGTCGCCCTCGTCACTTGATCAAGGTTTAAAATTACGTGATCCATCGCCAATATTCCTTATGTTGCTTCTCAATGCAACTTTAATAAATCATTTGGGACCAGCTGAGTTAGACGATACTATCAGAACTGCATTTTATACTGAAGAGAAAGTTTCGTCTTCTGATCCTTCATTTCTTTTGCTTAAATTAGTTGTAATATGATTAAGGGGCGTGGCTTGCGTACCTGTAATTTTGCCGAAATAGCATTGGTTGTGATCATTTGTTTATACCCCCTACCCTTCCCACCTTTTGTTAAACGAATGGATCAAGATTATTTAAATGATTTAATTCAGAAACAGTATATAACTATTTCATCGTTACCTTCTTGACCATAGTGACCTTTTCTCTTTTTAACAAGATTTTGGCTGTCATTTTTTTGCAAATAAAGCATAATATTTGTATTTTAGAAATGAAGAAAGACTCCTTCCGTCTCCGAGAGAGGTCTCTTAGGTATTTGGTTAATATACCTTACAGTTGTTGCGGAGAGAGAGATCTTGTATAGAAAAACCTATATTGAATAGTTATGAAATAGAATACTGTTCTTCTTCATCAAGAGATTGATTTTTTTAAACAAAGTTTTTAAAAAAATTAATTAAAAATTAATTTTTAGTTTCACTGACCTCACTCTGGAACAACATAAGGGCCATTTTGAGCCGTAAAAAGGTACGAGTGATTGAATGTGAGTGATCGTTTATTAATGTTGCATTGAGATGCAACACGAGAGCTATTAGCGACGGACCTCGTAATTTTCGTAATTCAAGTGACGAGGACTACATCTGAGCTGGTACTTCCCTCCTCTTGCTTCAACACCACTCTAACTTGAGGATTTGGGACCTCGACCTCATTTAACGTGCATTAACCCCTCTACTCGGTGAGTCTTAAGTGGCATCAAGGCACGAACCTGCGACTCGCGGAACCAATGTCAGCGGCGAGTCTGCGACCATTACCCACCAGGCTACAACGGCCACTTGACGATTTAAAAAAGTATATTTTATTAACTGATTTCTACCATTATTTTGAAACATCAAACTGCTGCAATTTTTCTCCTATTTTAAAATTCTAAAAATTAAATAATATATATTTGTAAGGGCTGTTCAAACAAGCTTTACGTGTAGCATGTGCCGGAACTCACGTACATAGTGAAAGGAGACAGATTATTTGTAATCTTTATTTCAATCTTCATCGTCTGTTGGTAAATTTAAATCTTATCTCTGAAATTCTCATTGGATATGTAGTTATCGGATTTGTCTGCTTAAAATATTTGCTTATTTTTCATATTGCTACGTTGGGTAGAAAATATTCAGTATTGATCCGACTTATTCAGTACTGTCAAAACCATATCTTACTGAAGACTATTACTTAGTTCAATTGAGTTTTTTTTTAATAATAATGCAAAATTATCTTTCAAGTCCATTATTTTTATAAATCTGTTATACATTATTTGTAATTCCGTGATATTGCGGATATAGATGAAACGGGAAATGTGTATATTTACGAGTAATAATTATGTTATAGTTCTGTCAATGAATAGAATATAGGTGTAATTTTTTACTCTAATTGTAAAAATATTTTGAGTTGAATGAAAATCCCATCTTAATCGGAAAACCCCATCTCACTCTTTTTTTTTTTAGCCGTTTCTTTCCTAGCTATTGTATGGATATGTTTTTGGTTCTTTTAGCGATTGAACTGGTACCTCCGTAATCTTCTGCCTCTCAATCCCTTTGCCGACGGTAACTGCGATAGGACTCTGATAGCTCCTCGTCCCGATAACATACTTGCCGGAATCATTAGGCGGCTACCCGATGCCAGTCCTCACTGGCGACTCGCCGGAAACCACGAGTTTCACTCGAAGCGAAGGGTTGCTTGCCCCTCCATCGCCAAACTGGTTCGTCGCCAAATCTGTGTAGCCCTCATTCCGTATCTTTCCATAAAGCAAGTTAGCGGCTATACTCCTGTTAATGAGAAGGATTGTTTTCTTGATTTTCCTCCTACATCCATGCTTCCCTAGGGATTCAGCTTCACTCTCATTGATTTCTTCGCATCATTTGGTGGTCTGTTTATTAGGTGTTTCGTGCTTCGTAAAGCACTCATTCGTTAAATGCGTTGTTTTGCGTACGGTGTCAATTTAGTCGCTGAATAATGATGTATCGGATCCTTGAGGATTTGTAAACATCCTGACTGTATAACGCTATGTGACCTAAGAAAAAAAACAAAGAAAAAATTTTATTTGTGAATAACCGCAACTGTCTCGCAGTTTATGGGTCATAAAAGTTCATTCATTCCCCCTTTTGCAGTTCATTGTCAAATTACTTTTGACTCGCTAAGACTGTGAATTAACAAACGATTGAAATGACTCTTTCCTTTCGTATGTAAGTTTGTCTGGAACAGCAAATATCAGTTAAATTGATTTTTCCCCTCTTTTAAATAGAATTTGGTTGTATTTTTCTTTTCAATTGTGCATGTTCCCAAAGACGATTGTTGATTTATAGTTCTTAAACTATTTATTAAAAAAACCCGAACTCTTTAAATCTGTTTAATATTGAACATGTGCAGTAATATGCATAAAGTACATAAATGTATAGTTTTTTTTTACTTCCAAATTTTCAACATTTATTGCATTTGATCAAATTTTGCGAGAAAATGACAGTTAACCTAGAACAGAGAACTTTTTTTTGGGGGGGAGGGGGGTTCGAGAGCAATGAACACACATACTGAAACGAATTCCAAGATATAATTAATAGTAATGTTTGTTGATTTTTAATAATGCAACTACTTAAAATATTATTGAAATCTCAAAATTCTTTATTTTGGGATTGCAACTTTTTGATATATTTTAACCTAAAAATTGAATAAAACTGGAAGCATGGATTAAAAATAGAAAATTCAAGTGCAGTAGTTCAAAACATAGGTGGAATATTATGAAACATTTAAAACATATGGTTTGAAATTTTTTATTTAAATGGAATATATTTTAAATGTAAATTTTTTTGAAGCAATATTTTTTTTTTTTTTTTTTTTTTGGTTTATGTTCAGAAAAAAGAATAAAAAACTGGATTGGAAATATGAGTGAATGACAGTTCTTATTATACATCGCTTACAAAACTTATGTATAGTAGAATTTTTTTTCTGTTGGGTTGATAACAAATCAGAATGCAAAAATTTCATGCTGATGAGCAAATTTGATCCATACGGAACTATTGGTATAAACATATATATATGTGCATATCTGTCTCTAAAGAATATTTCAAGTAAAGGCCTTGATCTATTTTAAATGTTATGACAGTTTTCATAAGAAGTTTTTAAAATATTTTAAAGCTTTATCAAAATATAGTTCATCATAATGTAGAGAAACTTAAACTGTTTATACAGTAAGTCATCATGATAACTTAATTCGCAATGAAATAATAAAAACCATATTTCAGAATTCACTGTCTGTTTATAATGTTTGATCAGGTAAAAAAAAGTTTATATTGCCCAAACATAGAAACTTTTTGAGTTGGGATATTCTTTGTTGACAACGGACTTCGGTATTTCACCTAATGTTGTGAAATAAATTAAAACACTGGAATATTATTAGAACTCCTAATCGCCACGTTTCAGTGAACTCTTTGGAGCTGGAAACTTTAAAATATAAGTGCCGTCCGAATTGTTTCCAAGAATCATTCAATTTTACCAAAGGTCAATGCATTAGGATTGTTTACAATAACATAAATCAAACGAACTTTTCACTTTAAGTCAAATGCTTGGCATCATTCTAAATGATGTGTGCAATGGATGTTGTACACGAATGAATGCATCGCCGGAATTTGTGACTGATACTGGGGTCAAATGGCGACAATGATAAAATTCCTTATCACATGAAGAACTTCTAAAAGAAGGTGTTATCTAATTGACCATGTAATGAGCGATAGAATGATAAATTGAAAAATAATGCATTGAATTGGATTTTTTCAATAGATGTAGGAAAATCAATGTTCTGTGATAATAGTTGTCTTAAATGTTCGTTTTGATTAGTTAAGTTTCTCCGATTTTAGCAGAAGAAGACATGACCCATAAACTAAAAATGAAACACAATCTAGTTCATATTATTTATATAGTGTCATTTAATCTGGTAAAGACATTCAATCACTCGACAGAAAATTTTTATTTCTAAGGAAGACGAATTTGTACAACGCTATTTCATTATTTTATTAGGGAAAAGTAATACACGTAACTGGCTATGATTCGTGGTCGTTAATTGTTCCTAATTCTAACAAGAAAAATATTGTTTAAATTTCAATTGATAAGAATTCTACAGTAGAAACTGAATTAATTCTCAATTTTCTGGAAAGGGTAAATAATGTGGAGTTTTGTATTTTGGAAAAAAAAAATCAAAAATAATGTAAAATTTAACTCGAATTACATACGAATTAAACGAATTGTACTCATAAGAAATGAAAGATGTAATGAAATTTTTGATGAAAAAAAATGATAGTTGTAAGAAATGAATATTTCTGTCTCAAAAATAGCTGTAATGCGTGTTTGTTTAAAAAGAAAAAAAAACCCTCGCGTTCTTTTGAAAATTAAAAGAAAACATACATATTCATGTATCGAATTTGTCATACTTCTTTCATTGGGGGAAAAACTGTAAAAGCCAAATATTTAGTTCACTTATTTCACCATTTCAAAATTTTTAAATACATAATTAAGATTTTGAAATATTTCCTATCTTTTAATAAATTTACACCAATAATTTCTTATAATATCTATTATATTTAACTTTTTGCTTCTACTCTACTTTTCGATTGTACTTAAATTCCCCCTCTCTCCTCTTTTTAAAGATACTTTGAACTTTGAAAATTGAATTAAAAGACCGCTTGTGCAATGATATGTAAAATACATAGATTTAAAATGTTCTTACGAAAGTCTTGAAACTTATGAAGGGGCTGTTAAAGGATTTTAAAAAAAATGCTTGTGTTCTCTTTTAAGTTCGACAGGATAATTATAGATTCCTTTGAGACTCATTGTGAAAAATTTTAAGCGGATTACTTCTTGTGCTTCAAGTGTGCAATTTTCCAGAAAACGATTATTTCATTAGAGATTGTAAACATTAATAATGTTTTTATTTTGAATTTTCTTCTGAAATTTTCAATGTGAAAACCTTGCATTTTAAAATACAAGTTATCTCCCTAATATATATATATATATATATTAATTAGGGAGTATATAAATATACACTGAAAAATAACACTAATATAATATAATATAATATATATATATATATATATAGTGTTATTTTTCAGCTCGCTAACCGAATATTTTAATTCTTCGGAATAATTTTTTGATCTTATGGAGTAATTGGTTATTTTACCCACATATTGAGCGGATATTTAATGCTCTATATTTGAATGAGGTTTATTCTTTCATAATGAGCTAAAATTAATGACTATCACAGAAATTCCAACATTCTTTTTGTTAGCTTTTTGGCATCAGTTTGGTAGAAGAATCTTTGTCAGCTCGAAATATTTCACGGAAAAGAATAAGTGATAAATAATTAGGATTATTTTAGATAAATTTTTAAAGATATACTTCGCATCGTATCCTAGCACAAAAGATGGGCTCTTTTATATTTAATTAGAATTAACTTATATTTATATCGTTTTTAAACCGGTTCATTTTAATTCTGAAAAACTTAAGAAAATTGGTTTCTTTTAATTTATTTTCTCCTGTTGAGACCCAAGACCATATTTTTTGTGCTATTTCCCTCTAATTTGAGATAAATCATCTAAAAAGTAATACAAAACAGTATATCAGCCGGGTTTTTTTTAAAAAAAATTGAAAAAAATACGATTTTTGGTCAGTCCATTTTAATGGACATTGGGTTTTAGTCTTGTAAAAACATGTGTTACTGATATATTGTGAATGACATGCATTCAAATAATTCTAATTAATAAAAATGCAAAATTATGTTAATATTTGTACATGAATTCAGGGAACACATAAGTATTTTTCATCAAATTTAAAGCTTTAAGTATAAAAAAATTGTAATAAATAGATAATTTCATGGAGAACGCTGTAGGCAAATTTAATTATTAAAGGAGAAAAGCGAAAGTAAATGGAAAATTCAATGTTTGAATGTAAAATAGTGATATGCAAAGCTGAATAGACATTTATAAATGTTCTTCGGCAAAACAATCATTTTGAACCGTTAAACAGAACTACATATTGCATTTTACACAAATTGCTTTTTTTTTGTTTTGTTTTTTGCAACCTTTGTTTTTGCTCCTTACAGAATTCTTTATGTCCATCATTTGGGGAGATTATTTAACTTGGCTACTTTTATATTTCGGAGGGGATGTCACATTTGCATCTTTTTTTCTTTTTCGTGTATTTAGCCCTGTGCTTATCATTTCTTTATCTTCATGAATCGAAATGGTCATCTGAGACGTTTCATGAGTAAGTCGACTATTAACATTTTGAAATCTAAAAATTGCATGGATTTACAACCAACATTTGATTTTTGATCTCTCTTCAGGATCCAAGCGTTTCCTAGACTCATAAAAAAGTGCAATATCCCATTATTAATTATTTAAAATGTATCTTTTCTTTTCAGTTTTCTTCCAAAACTGACGCCTATATGTTGAATTTTGTTCTTGTGGTGTGGAGGTTTCTTTCATTTCACTAATGAGAGGATCTTCATCATCACTCGAGCTCTTATCACTGGAACTGTCAATCTGTGTTTCTCTGGATTTTTTTTTTTTTTTTTTTTTTGGCAGTTTGTCACTTTTAGATACTTAAATTAAGCCCAGGTTCATATAATCATCATCACTAATATTAATGTCTGACACATCACTGTTCATTATGGCTTCCAAGATTTTTGAATATCTTTTTCGGCATCTAAATAACGCCAGTTTCCAAATATTTTTGTAAAACCACTTGAACCAAAATAAGATTATTATATTCAAAATTCAACACAAGCACCTATATATTAAAAGAAAAATCTTTTTCTCTCTCTTTGACGCATATTAATAATAATTTTTTTTTCTGTATTTGTTTGAAATTTAGTTACACAAATAAATAATTCAGAAATGCATGCTAGAGTTTAGTTCGAAAATATTATGAAAAAGTAATATATATATATATATATATATATATAGTTCATGAAATTTATTTCAACTCTGACATTGTAAGTAAACTGTGAAAATTATAAAATACACACTTCAAGTATTAGAATACGCACAATAGATCATAGAAATCTAACTTTCTCACTTACGGTCTAAAATTTGGCGTTCTGTGTTAATAATTTTGTTAAATTGTTATTTCTGAAACAGTACATTTTACATAAAAAAAAAAATGTATAATTTAACTTATTATTTTTCATTTTCGAGCTTAACAAGATATTTGAGCAAATAAAAATTCTATTCCTTGTCCAAAACAAAAATTTCCTAGCATGCAATTTTGAGAGCATAATTAAGTAATCAAGTCACAATGTCCACTGTATTGGACACAGACAAGTTCATAGCTTTGATTATTATAAAAAATTAATCAAAGGTTAAATGTACTACATAATTTCATTATTCACAAATTTAAAATTGTATTATTAGCTATTTTTAATTAAAAAAAAATATGTAAAAGAATAATAAAACTAAATTCAAACTGCTGATATACCTTCAATTGTTGCTTTCTTTTTGTCCACCATTTTCAAATGCTTGTGGAAGAAGGATCCCTCCGAATAATTTCAAGTTTTGTTGAATAGATGGCAGCCATGTACTGTCCAATTTAATGGAGTGCCAGACTTTAGGATATAAAACTGTAAATTCTTTCTCTGCATGTAAAATAAAAATGTCCTATAGAATAGACTTTTGGTCTCAAGAGGTTACGTTTCAAAGAAATTTATGTAAATGTTCAAAAAGAAATAATAAGTTGTTCCCAAATCGTATCGCTCTAATAATACTATTGTTAATTAAAATATATGTTGAAATTTTATTAATGTTTATATTCCTAAATTATATTTTAATTCCTAAATATTATTTAATAAGGTTCGAGGATAAGAGTGTAAATATAATTAATATTGCTTTAAAATGTAAGTGTGGTGACGATGGAATGAAAGGATTAATAACTTTATAAAAGTTCCAAACAAAACTTTACATAGATATCTTTATCATAATATTTTTTATTGTAAAATTATGAATTGGATAGTAATGATTAGTTCCTCTAATAATCTGGGTTAATAAAAATATTTGTGTGAAGAAGAATCTGTTCCAACGTTTTAATGGACATTGTCAGTTTAATTTGAAAATATTAAAGTAATAGGCCTTATTTTTTTTAAAAAAATATTTAATAAAATAAATCCGCATCAATTTCACTACATGAATTGTGTGCGTGCGTGTTAATTTGATTTACCTCAAAAATATTTATTTTTCTCTATCAATATATATTTATTAATTCAGAGATAAAAATATATTGTAATATTTTATTTTTAATGATATTTATATTTCTTTGAAAATAACTTAAATGAGCCAAAATTATGGAAATTTAAGCATTTTTGTTTTTGTGCGTGGAGTCGAGCTTCTGCTTCAATAAACGAAGATTCTGTCAACTTAAATATCTTAAAGTGTGATGATTTTTGCATGGTAAAACGTTTACTGTTATTATTATCTTACAATATATAGATGCACAAAAAACGATTTTCTTTTTATTTTATGTTTCGTGCTTTAACAATGAAATTTTCTGGTAAAAATTATATTTCGGTTTTGATTTTCCTGAGCTAAATAGTTTCTGAAATTAAGTTTCTTTGCATTATAGGTTTTCAATTTTCCTTATTTTTGTAAAGCTTTTATGAAGCAAAACTTAAGTAATTTAAAATGTAGCTAGCTTAATTTTTACTGATTATATTTGAGCAATAGTTTTTTTTTTTTTTTTAATCATGAGTATTATACATTCTCAAGGGGTTAAAACAGTGAAATTATTTCTCTTCCATAAAAAGTTTTTTAAATCAATGTTCAATAAATAAGTTATTTATTACCTTATAACCTTTTCCAACTCAAAATAGTCTTTCTCTAAATCCTCAGTCAGAAATGTACGTGATGTTGGACATATATAGCATCATTTCTGAATATGCTCTCTTGATTCGAATTTCGTGTTAACTCTGTTGACTGATTCGTGAGGCGTTTTAGCCCATTTAGTATATCTTATACCACTGAGTAGGAAGTCGTCAAGATATTCAAAGCCTTTCAATGAATTTGATTATGAAATATACGTCATTTAATTCAACATACGTTTTCAATTAGTTTATTATACGTAATTTCTGTATGGATGCAGTATGGCGTGGTTAGAATTAATCTAAAAAAAGTGCATGGTAATTGAAAAATAAATTTTTTTAAGTGAAATACTACTAACAAAAGATAACGTGGTTAAAATAACACTTTTAAGTCGAACTTGGATTGTTTGGATACAAATATTACGAATTCAGTGAATCAAAATTTAATTAGTTTTGACATAGAAATTGCAATAGTTAAAAAAAATAAAACGTTGCTTAGTAATGCATTAATAGAATTCTTTTGATATTAAATGCAGGTTTGTGAATAATAAGAAATCTTATTGCGTATTATTATGAAAAACACGCGAAAAAGTAAATCTAAAATTAGATTTAGAAAATAATAATGAAGCATGATATTCCTTTTTATCTCATTTAGTTAGTATCTCACTTTTTTTTTCCTTTTACATTAATTTTTGTAAAAAATTTTTATTTCTGGAATCTAATTTGAAGCACTTTTGAACATTAAAAATTCAGTCGTGATATTAAAATAACGAGTAGTATTGTTTTCTGATAATTAATATTTCTCTCATTAATTCATTTTATTTATATTTCTTTAATTCATTCAATTCGTGTTTCTTCGCCCAATTTAAATTCTTTAATAACTTTTTCTTATGAATATATTTTTTTTATTTAAAATACTATTTTCCGTAATTGAATCAGTTTACTCTATGAATTTAGTTTTCAGTAACCTTCCTGTATTCCAAATTTTTATCTTATTTTGTTGTCATTTTTTTAATTTATAACTATTTAAATTGCTTTCTCTTTTCTCCGTGATAAATATTTAAAGTTTAAAAAAATCGGTAAAATGTATTAAAGAAAAATTTTATAAATAAGACAGATAAACACTCTTTACTTTCCTACTACTTCTCAAACCTTCATCTGTATTATATCTTTTTTCTCTCTCTTCCCCTTTCATGCTTTTTTTTTTTTAAACTTACAAATCCTTTCCTTCTTTCTTTACCTTTCCTCTCCCAAAACGGATATCTGGGGGAAAAAAACCAAACAGTTAAAAAAAAAAAAGTCGCCGAAAACAGCGCTGAAGTACGTGTCGTGGAAGCCTCTCTCCCCATATTATCTACGTAGAGGATCCCGGAGCAAATGATCCGCTCCCGAACCCAAATCCCTCGCTTTACGACACCTCTGACAGGTGACAGGGGGCGGATTAGTTTCTGGGTTGGGACCGGAGCTTTAGTTCGCCCGGCCGTCATGATCTCTCTCTTATCAGGTCTCGAAAGCTTCTCGAAATGAAGTTTTTGTGTCGCCTCCATCTCTCGCCAGGTGAATAGCGATCGGCCCCGCGGATTACTCCTTGTAATTGACTGGCCCCCGCGCTCGAATAAAGAACTCCGATCGGGCCACTTATCGCTTTAGGGAGCGTTTTTTCACCGACACTCCGTGGACTATTGACTTGTGACCACTCTGCGCTTCCTCCCTCTATTTGTTTGGAGGAGTCAAGCCCTCGGTAGTGGCAGTCATCTTGGGTGCCGTTGATCCTGGACCGATGTTGGATCAACGGATAATGGAAAGCGGACGTTTGGTCGCGCACTTGGCTCCACGGGCTATTTATTAAACGCGTCTGGCGCTTAAACTGTTAAGGAATCTACGCCAATTCTTGTGTTAAAGTAGTATGGTGTATTAAAAATAAAAGGAATTTTTTGCTAGTTGTTGGAATTTGCATATACTTCATCTTTATCTTCTAAAAAAAATTAATAGTTTAAATGCTAACGATTCCGGAAAAAGAAGGAAAGAAAAGGATTAAAACAAGATTTAATCTTATTAAAAATAAATAAAAGTCGAACTATATGCAACTCTGCAGCTGGTTAGTGGTTGTGAAAATCAATGTTAGAATCATGTAAATTAATTGCAACTTTTTGACGGGGTTATTTCTCGTACAATAACGTATATATGCTGGGCATTTCTCGAAAGTTCGTAAGTTTGATTGTTGCACTTTTTTTTTTTGGGGGGGGGGGATGAAAGTATCGTTTAAAGGTATGAATTAAGAAATCTAATATATAAAAATGTTGAATTTCCTATTGTATATTTTTCATCTTGAATTCGCATAATTGTCTTTTAAAAATAATAAACCGTCAAATCTGATGCATTCTTTTCAGTTATTTCAAATATTTTTTGTTCATTTTCCCTTCTATATTTAGTATTATTTCCTACTAGTTACGTATTTATACGTACTATCTTAAAATAAAAAAACTTGAGCTATTATTTCAATGTATCTTTCAGAATTTAATGGTCCCTTTTTAATAAAATACTAATGTTGATAGTTATATTTCTTTTTAATCGATAGAAATTATATAAAAGTAAAGAATTTGACTATATGTCGGTAGTTTTTCGTTTTCTAGATTACCAAAGAGTAAAAAGAAATCGTATTAGATAAAGAAATCTACTACTCTAAATTAATTTTAAACTCGCGGAAATAACTGTGCTAATCAATCTGACACAGGAGCACGCGTGAGCGCTGCATTTATGTAAAAAAAAAGGTTATTTTTTTCCCCTGAATTAATTTCAATCTGGGCCCCCCCCCCCCCCAATGTTAAAAATTGTATAGTAATCAAAGAATGATAAGAAACAAATCGTGCTTATATTTATTCAAATTAATTATTTTAAAAGTAAGTTTTTATTATATTTAGAAAAATATTATATACCAGAAAGCATTAATCAAGTTAAACCAAAATGAAAGACTGAGTTGTGTTATCAAATATCCTTCTGGCATTCTGTAATGTTTCCAAGGTTGCAAGAGTCCCATTGTTGTTCATGGTTTTGTCTTCAACAAATTTTCTTGTATCAATTTGCGCAGGAAACATAAATAGAACTTCAATTTTATCTTTAAAAAAAAAACAAGGTAAAAGATACAATTTGTGATTCAACTGTGCATTATAAGTTTCACTTAAGAATCTTTCATTTTTCATTGCAGTAATGAAAGCTTTCAAAGCAAAAGTTTGAAATTTTAAATTGGAAGATATATTATGTAATAATCATTACATTGCTGAATGCACACTGTTTTCATTTTTATCTGAGGGCAATATAATTATTTTATTTTTGTTGAAAAGCATCATCAAAAATAATATATATACAAAATAAAAATATTTCCCTCTTTCTAAAAAAGCTAACCTGTTTTGTATAATCCTAATTATGTTGCTAGGAAAATTTCGTTTGTGTGTCTTTGATTTAATTTTAATGACAGTCTAATTGGTTCAAGCAGAAGTGTCAGTTATCTATTTCCTTCTCTTTTCACGAATTTTATTGTAAATAAATGGAAGTAAAAAAAATCATATTAAATCAAGCTTTTATTTAAACTTTAACTAAAAGATATAAAATGATTTAAAATTTATAAAAGCTTGAAGTGCATGACTAAGGTACTTGGGTAATAACCGATAAATTAAGTATCATAGCTATTTAAATATGTATGAGATCAAAAGAAACATTAAAATGTCAAGCTTTTATAAATTATATATTATTTCACATTAAAAAAAATATTTAATGCGTTTTAGTTCATCTTTAAATAAAAACTTGATTAAATAATTTTTTTACTTATATTTATTTAATGTTATTTTTAGTCAGGGAATTTATGTCTAAAAAGTAATTTTTTACGTGAGCTATACGTATGTGAATTATACGAATGATTAATATAACACGAATTAGGTAATATTTCTTTCCAACTGATTCTTGGTTCTCATGGATTGTAAAAAGATAAAAATATTTTAATGTATTCATAACTGATAATAAAGTACTTAAGTTTTTTATGATAAGTCCTAAATTTTGTAAAAATACCTAACAAAAAGGGAAATGAGAGACAGAGAAAAGTGAAAGGAAAAATTGTTCATTTTCGTTCCATTTAAGAGGATTTTCATTACCATTCAAAATAATGACCGAGACATCGATCTTTTAAAAATTGTCAAGTAGAAATAAGTGTGGAATTTTTAAAAATCACTAGAGATGATCCTGAATTATACATTTATTAAGAAATATCTGTCCACCGTACTCAATTTTCTGTATTTATATTGTATTGTTATAAAAACATTTTTTTTCTGGGCTAACCAATCTGAGATCATCACATTTTGCAGAAAATGTTTTAGTATTCATTTTAATTTAAAATAAACATTTACTTCGATCTTTTTTGTTATACAGTACTTTTGAAACATATCATTGTAATTAATTATAAATAATACTAAAATTATACACTTACGGGGTCGGGGTTCAAAAATACCCGTGTAGGAATGGGAAACAGAGTATTAGGAATGGAGTAACTTACTGTAGTGTTGTCAGCGACGTCCAAAATTGTCGCCATAATTTTTCTAGCCGCTGAGACAGTCTTCGCTTTCCTTGCAGCAATCCATTTTTTATTGCGTGGTTGCCTGTATGTTATGAAAAATATAGGTCTTATGGACTATGTCAACTCGACAAAAAAGAATGACAACTCGTCGCGGCACTAATCAAATTTTTATTTGACAGCAAATAGCTTTCAAATAAAACTACCTTATGAATGAATCAATCTCAAATTCGTTTCGGCTCCATTTAACAGGTGGCAGTACGCTATGATAACACCATCTGTCTTCAAACACGAGTATTTTTTGAACCACCCTCGAACAAACTCTGAATCATGTTTGACCTTGAAACCAGATGTTTCGCAACATGTGATCGATTGTCTCAATTATTTCGTTTTTATGTTTTAAAAAACCCAAATCTCAGAATCAAAAGATAAATCACATGCCTTTATTCCAATTTAAAAATTTCTTATTTTATGTGAATTATTTTTAAAAGGATACCGTAGCCGGTGGTTATTCTTTTATTTTTAACATTAATGAGTATGTGTGTGTGCTAGTGCCTGGTTCTTGTGAGAGGGGCAACTACTATTACTACCGAAAAAGCTATCACTGAAGCCATATAGTTGATGACATAACACGAATGAAATCTGCTGATGAAATCCATATGTTCATTGAAAAAATACATTACTTCTAAGTCTGTAAGGAGCCTCAATAGTCCACATTTAATGATGGTCGGTGAGTCACGGGTTACAAATGTATTCCTCCAAAGATCGTCATTCGGAAAAGTAAAAGCTTCTGCACGTTAAATGTAACTGAGAATCAATGTCCTTACGATAAATAATATGAAGTGATATTTTATTTATACTTCATATATTCTCGATATTGGACCTTAGTTCAAAATTATTAAATCCGTTTGTTAGTACGTCATTGTGCAATTCTGTAATGACCTTTGTTTGTCGTTTAATTCTTCTTCCATTATAGGTCTAATAATATAGTCGTTTCAGGAAAGTCTAAGTAATAGATGGAACAGTCAAATTTAAGTTCAAATAATTTATTTTAATCATATTATGAATATCTAATATTTACCATCTATTTTCAGTGTAATAACCTTCAACGCGCTTGCATTCTAAAACCTGTAATAAATATTAATTTAATCTCTTGGCCACTTGTACGGGTCCGACCTAATTTAATCATGTACACTGGTGTAGATCACATTTCATTTGGTGTTGGGTCTTTTTTATTACATGCAATTCAATTTATAAAAAGTTTCCAAGGTTAGTTTAGAGAAAATCGCGAATAGTCCAACGTTACAGTTTTTGTGTGATTCTAATTCATCAAAATGAAATGAATTCCAAACTTGCATTGCAATTTTTCTTTTGTTTTAGAACATATCAGCTTTAGGTTTAATTTTCTGTGAATTAAACTGACTCTTTTTAGTTACTTTGCTTATCTTTTATATACTAGTTGCTCTGTGCACCTATCTTTTTTCAAAATTTTTATAATATGAACTTGTCTCAAAATCGATTCTTTAATTCGAACAGTCAGTAGAACCTGAATCAAAAAATTAAACATGTTTTAATTTGAATCAAAAAATTAAACATATTTTAATTTTTACTATATTTTATCTTCTATAAATGTATATCAACTCTGTATCCACAAATAATTTTCAAAATCATAATTTATGAAATTATTTTATCCATTTAGTAGTTCAGTCTTTCCTCACTAAAGATAAATGTACAATCATATTTATAAGGATTTCATTGAAATTGTTTGAGACAATATTTTTCAGCTTTCTATTTTAGTTTACCCTTCAAACTAATGTCATTCAACTCATTTTTAATTTTAAAAAAATATGTATCATTTATAATTGTACCTTGTTATTTACATGCATTTTGTGTGATGAACTTTATACATAAAAACATCCATCTTTTCAAATGCGGTGTGTCTCAGTCTTCCTTAAGTGAGTGACTGCACTACTTAAAAAAGCATATAATGTTGGTAGTATGCCTAATTAATCTTATCTTGTCTAATAAAATGAATGATTTCTGTATCATAATACTGAGTAGTAAATTAATTTCAACTTCGTATGAAATTATAAAGGAATTTAATTTTATAATTTTTTTAAAATTATTGTATAACAGTCACTTCATATTTTTCGCCGTTTGTCTTTTGAAATCATATTCATGATACCGTGAATAGCAACTGTGCAAATTTTCGTTTCGAATTTTTCTTTAAGCTGTTTTAGTTATTTGTCAAGAGATTAAAATATACGAAATAATATATGAAAATCTTTCATGTGTTGACTTTAAAAATTCATTTTTTTTTTGAATTCGCATTCCTATATTTCATTTCCGTAATATTTCCGTAATATTTGAATTGTAATTTAAGTCCATTTCATAGCAGTTTTTCTTTTGTTTAGAGTTTTTTTTCAAGCCGCTTAGTGCACCTTGAACTATTTTATTGATAAACAACGCAACGATAAGCTTGGATAAGTCGAAACTAATGAGGTATCTCAGAGGCATCTCATTACGTTTCCTTACAATTTCATGCAGAAATATGACATATTCAAGATTGATTACCATTATGTATAAATGGTTCTCACACGATGTCTTATTGGCAGAATATTTTTGTGTAGCAACTGTCAAATTTTAATATTTTTGTGTAGTAACTGTCATAGTATTCATATACAGTTTCTGGTTAATTTTTTACCAATGCCGCAAAAACTGCTTATTTTGGTATACGTTTCGAGGGGTATTTTAAAACATGTTTCACAGTTTTCAATATTTGGTACAACTTGGGATTTCCGTGTAGTCATTAATCAGTATAGAATTTTTGACTAATTTCGATCAATGAAAAAGCATATTGAGTGAATATTGAGGATAAGAAAATAGCCTATAGATTTGCTGGTTCGTATATCGCTGTTGAACCTAAAATGGGCTGTAGAGAATTTGGGAAAATGTCCAGTTTTTAATAAAACTTTAAATAATATATTTAGCCCTATAAAAGCTGATCTTTGCGTAAATTTACTTGTTCATCTCATGATAATTCAGTTTGTTTTTAAAAACTCATTTATCGAATTTTAATTAACCGAAATTTTCTTGAACTTCTAATTACATTCATTTCATATATTCCATGGAATATACATTAGAGAATAGTTAATAAAGAGTCGACAAACTGAAATAAAATGCAAAATGGGATTAAATTAGTATTTAGGGATTTAAGTTTATATATTTATGGAAATGAACTTAGATTATGAGAAAAAGGAATTATATTGTAAAGTTTTTTAGTATATGAGATCTCTTGATAGATTACTTTATCTCTCTGTAACCCCTTGCTAATGCTTTGAACTGCAGAGATACGACATTTGATACTCAGTATGAAGTATCGAAAATAGGAAATGAAACTACTATAAAAATGATCTTTTTTCTAAAAAAAAAGGAAACAAATTCAGTATAAAACAAAATAGTAATGAATAAATGTAAGCATTTAGTTGCAACAAACGTATTAACAATCCGATTCAAACCTTAAGAATCATATATGAGAATGATATTCATAAAAACTTTGTTTTTTGGGCTTGAGCTGTGAGACAAACTTTCTGAATCTCATAAACGAGATGTTTTTTTATTGTATTGTCTTTTGATTCAGCCAGTGAGATTAAAAATTATTAAAAAATAAAAAGTCACGCGATGAAATATATGTTGTACAAGTTTGAGAAATGAGATATTTTTCTACATATCTATTATATATTAACTTTCTATATTTAGAACAAATGAAATTTCAGTAAAATTTGATAGTTTTTGTCGTTCTACCTGATACAAAAACGACATATTTTTCATTTATTATATGGCAAGCTCTCACGAAAATTTAAGGTATGCCATATATCTCTATAAATTGAAAACGTATTGAATCATTTTTCCCTTCAAGTTTTTTATTTATCTATCGTAATTTTTTATTTTAGAAAACAAAAATGCCCTTTTAATTGTTTCGTTATTTATTAATGTGTTAATCGAATTTTCTTCGTCGCAAACAGGAATGTGTGATTTCAAAAAATATTTTGCGAAAAATTTATAAGCGTTAGCAAGGACGTGGCATTTTTTTCTCATGGACTACACTTACATTTTTATTTGCAGAATAACCATTTTTCTCTGATATGTATTGTTACAGCCGCGGTTGCCGTTTGCTCATGGCCGTGAACTTGCGGCTTGTTTTAACCCATCGAGTCCAAAGAACGACTCCTGATTCACTTTAGATCCGTTGTGGTAGCGAAGCTGATGTACGTTAACTCTTTCTGGGCTTAAAGTCTTCACATTGGCTTACTGCGGAAGTTTGGGAGTGGGGACCAGCTCAAGTGTCGACCTCGTTATTTCACCTTAGTTCAAAATTACGAGGTCCGTCGCTAGTAATCCTCGTGTTACTTTTAAGTGCGACGTTCATTATCAATCAATGATATTATGCATTGTTAAAAATTAGATCTAAAATTGTATTGAGGGTATATTTATTCAGCCATTTTCTGAATTAAGAGCGAAGCTTCAATAAATGTAAAGTGCAAAAAAGTACATATGTAAACTACAATTCCCTTAATTGTGTTATTTTAAGACATACGAGCATACCTCCAAAAAATATACTAAAATTTGCTTCTAAATTTAAAAGAAGCTTGGATAAAGTATATGTATATGTGTGTTTCCTGTCACACCACACACGTTTTTAACTCGTTGCTATTTTAGGCGCATGCGTTTTGCTGTAATGATTTTAAATTTATTTTTTGTCATCCAAATAAATAATGGGGTATTTTTAATAATTTTAGTAATTCTCATCACAGCTAAGTAAAACTAATATAATTTTAAATAGCTCAGAGAAAATTAAATTATGATTTGAATGGATTGATTGACTAATTTAACTTAGTTAATTTCTAAAACAAGAATCTTTTATCTCATGGAATCCTATTTTTAGCAAAATTAAGTAGGGAATGGTGTTTAATAGCTCATGTTCAAAAACTTTTTTCATTCGAATCCAAACTTTAGTTTCAGAGATATTCAGGAAAAACTTTTTACAGGATCATATACTTTGATTACTTCACGCAAACGCGATTCATAATACTTTCCCTGTTTTTCACACCGCATGATAGGCGGAGCAACAACTATTATTTGTACTACACTCTATAACTGGAAAAAAAAAAGTGGCTCACCAAGAAGGTGTTGTCTCATGGAGAAAAAATTGACGGAAAGGAAAATTATGTACAGAATAGAAAATGATTAAAATTTCAGAAAAATTGAATGATTTATTTCAGAGTTATGTAGCTACAAAGAAACGAGCTCAATAAGGTGTTGACCCACCTCTAGCCTGGATGCAAGCTGGCACACGACGTGACATAAAGTGATAAAGCTCCCTAATGGTCTCCTGCGGTATTTCTTGCCAAATTTTCTCCAATCGTCGGGCTGGGTCATCAACATTCCCTGGTAGATGCAGTCGTCTTCCCATCCTATCCCAGACATGCTCGATTGGAGAGAGATCTGGCTGGCCAAGGAAGTGTTTGTCAAGTGGTAGACAGTTCATAGCAACACGTACCGTATGTGGTCTGGCATTATCTGGCTGAAAAATAAGGCCAAGATACTGCAAAAGGAACGGTAGCAAAACAGGTCTCAGAATGTCGTCGACGTACCACTGTGCTGTAAGTGTGTCTCTAATGACGACTAAAGGGGTCCGGCTATCAAGGGAAACGCCCCCCCCCCAGACCATAATTCCTGCTTGATGGTCTGTGTGACGTGCAATAGTGAAAGCAAGATCGGCACGCTGCCCTGAGTGTCTCCAGACACATCTTCGATGATCGTCAGGACACAGTTGGAAGCGGAATTCGTCGCTAAACACTATACGTCCCCAGTCAGCAGCATCATTCCAACCTGATCGAGCCAAGCACCACAGTAATCTGGCTCGACTGTGTGCAGGCGTGAGTGGCAGGTGGCGTAGCGGCCGGTACGAGCGTAGATTTCGCTCTATCAACCGTTTGTGAATGGTCATAGTGGACACTCGTTTGCGGGTCTCACTTCTGATAGTTGATAACGATGAATCAGGCGCTGTGACAGCTGATCTGACAATCACTCTGTCCTCCCGATCTGCTGTGGCCCTAGGTCGACCGCTCCCATCATGACGCTGAAATCTGCCATTGTCCACCCATTCTTGTCAGCATCTTCTAATTGCCGCATCGCTGCGACCTATATGACGAGTAATTCTCCGATTTGCCCAACCTGTCTCTTTCAATCCAATGATACGACCTATTTCAAACTCTGACAGTTGCTCGTAATGAGCTCGAATCTTGCGGCGAGGTATTTTTTCAGTGGTTGAAAGGTATCCTAAATCGCAATGCAACAGAAAATTTGACCATCAGTTTTAGAATTGCTTCTTATATTATACTCCTGCTGAGTACGCAGTTCTGATGCGCTGTAGCTCCCGTTATTCAATCACTGGACACCAAATTTTAATTTGCATGTTCGGACCAAATGTCTTTGCATACGAAATTTCATTACAATCGGGCAACTCCTTCTTGGTGCGTCATTTTATATATATTTATCCGAATGTAAAATTTTACCTTGAATATTTCTTGAACTAAATGAATTTCTGTAATAAATGTTCATCATTTAGTTTTTCGACTTAATATTCGGTCCTTATGAAAATTATGATAAGCAGTTAATGCATTAAATTACTCTCATCGTTTCAAAAATGTATTGCTATATTCAGGAATGGTTATAATTATTTGTAGAGAATCCATGAAGTAAAGATTCGCTTTAGGAATGTTAATGGACCACACTCTCATACTTTATCGAATTTAATGAGAATAATTGAAAATGTTTGTTTTAATACTAAATATAGTTATAATCCTTTTAACGTCACATTTAGTGATTAATTTAAGTATGATGGGACCGATTTTCAAAGAGAGATGTTTTCGTGAGGATAGAAAAGTTATTTTATTGACATGTTTGAAACAGCAAAACTTTTTTTTTTTTTTAAATACAAGCTTATTTGAGGAAGGATATTTACGAAATATATTGATAAGATCGTTGCTTTTTTTTTTAGCTGAGTGTTATCTCACTAATGATCAGTTTCACCGGATTAGATTAGTTAAAGAAGCTCAGTAGACGTTCAGGAAAATCAACAAATGCTGAAACTGTACGAAACATTTAAAAAAAAAAAAAAAAAAAAAAAAAAATTCACGGTTTAGTGGCTACGACAAAATCGAACAAAAAGAACTCTCGGAAATAAAGCGAATCGGAAAGATAGATTATTTGTTATGACCTGCAATTAGCCTCAGGAGTTTGAGAGCGCATTTTTATTTATAAATGAAAGTAAATTTAATGTTTTTATATGCACTGTTATGCCTATGGTATGGAGAAAATGTAATATTAAACTTGAACTGAAATATCTAACTTTCATAATAGTAATAGCCGCAGGGGTTATGTCGATGTCTTTCGAACTTGAATATCTCCATTTTAGATAATGTTAAAAATGGATATTTACGTGCATGTAGTTATGTTAAAGACAGGGGGGGGGGGGCGCAAAAATGGGTAAATTATATAACTTTGAACTTAAACAGGATAATAAAGTAGAAATACACACACATACACAGAAGTTGTTAATGATGTAGATTTTAGGCTTTTGACACATATACAAATGAAATCACAACTTTTCTATTTCGAAACGCTAATCTAGCTTTCTACACATCCTTTATGACTGAAAGATGTTGTATTGAATTTAAAATTTTCTTTTCAAGTACTATTATATACACAGAAAGAACAGAAAGATTTTCAAAATATTTTGAAAAACTATCCGAATTTTATATTAAATAAAATAGAGAAAATATGAATGTAAAAAAAAGGAACCGCTATTTTGTTTTAAAATATTTTAAATTTTTTATATTTATGTACTCTAATGTAATTTTTATCATTAAATTTCGATTTTAATATATTAGTTTTCTAACATTATTTTATTAATTAGCTTTGTATGAACAATAATATGTTTTAATTTTATGATAATATATTTATTTCATAGTGTCTATTGCAAAAAAAAAAAAAAAGTATTTATTTATATTTTGTTAGTACATATTCTAAAAATTCATTAAAGTAGAAAACAACATCTTGTGTTAAATGAAGTAATTTTTTTTTGTACGAATTTCTCCAAATTGTTGATAATACATCCTTTGATAATTTATTGGTAGTTTAAATAAAAATTATGACTTAAAAATAATTGAAACCTTTTTAATTTGTTTGCAGGACAGTCTCAAATTATTATTTATTGGTATAAGTTTTTAGAAATGAAGAAAATAATTAAAGATTATATAAAAAAAAAAGTAAGTTAAGTTACAAATTTTGAAAATTTTGTTAGTATGAGGAGCCTTTTTACGCTGTGTGTGTATGGTTACATGCTTTTAAAATTATATATTTCAAAATATACTACTCGTTACACTCTTATGTTAACATGCTCGTTATATTCTAATGTTGAAAACAGACTAATTTGTCGATCGTCTGTAATAGTTTTTCATAAGTAAATCACTACTATGGTGGGAAAAAAATGTTTCTCTCTCTCATATAATTCTTAAATCCTTTGTTCTTTCTAATGCGTTCATTTCACGTTTTTCTTCCTGGCGAGACTCATTCTTCATGATTTTACACCCAGGAAGACTGAAGACTAAACAATCATAAGAGGATATTGATTTGCGGTAATTTGCTGAATCAGTGAAAAATTACAAGGATAGCGTCATTTACTGGATGCAGTGGATGAATCATTCTAAAGATAAAAAATATACACAAATTCTGAAAGACTGAGTGTATAACTGATACTTTAATGCATGAATTGAATTGATGAAGAGATGAAGTTTTTAAACGAATAGTATATTCAGATTTGCTTTAATTTTTATGTACTGAAAATTTTTGCGCTGCTGTGAATAGTTATAAACAATTTACCGCAGCATCCTGATATTCGTAATTGTTGTATTACATGTTCTTGATGTGCGTTAATTTATACTCGTATACATGAAATGGCAGCCAGTCAGCATATAAAAATTAATCAGTTAAAAATATTAGAGGGTATACTAATATATTTAATATATCCTTGATTAAAATTATGGTCAAATACCCGTAAAACTCCTTGAACTAATTTTTTATTACTTTATGTGATATATTTTTAATGCGATTTCAACTAGAATTTGTCATACTTTATATACGACGATTAGTTTTATTGTTTTTAATAGATAAAGAAATGTATATTTAAATGTAACCTTTTTATCGTGAATGTGGTATAGTTGACAAAGAACTCGTAAAGACTTTGTTAATCATCTGTGTTGCTTATTCCCTTTCTTTTAGAAACGAAATTTTAATTTTTTGACTCGTTATAGTTATCACAAGAAGTCGGCATACTATATTACTTGAATAAAGCAAGTAATATTTAAAAAAGTACTGGATATTGAAATTTGTCACAGCCGGCTGAGTCGCTTCATGATAGGAATGATCAATTAACTTTTATTAAACTATTCTTATTAGTTTCTTTGAAGTGTGCTAATAATATCGCGGGGATAATTATAAATGTTTTTTTAGGGCATAAATTACAAATATTGCTTAAGGTCTATTAGTGTGTGCTGAACAACTCGTTGCCCCCCTCCCCCCTGTTTTCTGATATTTTACGCCGTATTTACGAATTCTCGAGAATAAAAGAAATATTCTTGCTGTGGTAAGCTAAAGGGTTAGGCAGAGCTGCTGCTTGTATTGTTAGCCACAGAATCCAGTCAACAAACATTGCGGCACTTTATCCCCCTTCCTTTTTTCTTACTATCATATGTGTGTGTTTTTTAAATCGATCTTTACGTCTTGAAAGCAGTTGTTTCTCTACTTTTTTTCGTAACCTTTATATTCCCTTTATACGCCATAAATCTCTTCTGTTTCTCAGGGATGCAGTTGAACCGCGTAATCTGCTTCCCACCTTCATCCCCGCTACCCGAACTTCAACTTACTTTTTTTTTTATTTCATTTATTTTTCTCCTTTGTTTTTACTTTTTTGTACATATACTATTTTACCGCGTAATCGAACCTTTACTGGCAAACCTAATAAAATCTTATAGCCGTTGAAAGCGCGCGAAAGCGGACACTTTTTCCCAAAGAAGGCGAAAAAATCCCTTTCTCTTCTAGCCTGCGGTGGGGTGGGTCGACATAACCATAGAATTCACTACCTTGGCGTAATCGAGAATGAGAAAGTGATAGGAAAAGCGAGGGTTTGGCGGCATGAAAGTAAAAAAATAAAATAAAAAAGAAAGCCAACCAGTTTGATTTGCGTAAGAAGGGAAGCAAGTTACCGCGAAAAGTATGACGCCTTTAGGCCGCATGCTCTTTTCCGCGCGCATTCTTTTTTTTCTCCCTCTCCTTTCCTCTGCTACCCCCTTCGTTTTGCCTTCCCCCGTCCGCAATCTTTCTTTTTTCCTTTTTCTTACGTCGAGAGCACAAGATAGAGCTCTCTCTCCGCCCCTGCGTTGCACACTCTCCGGTCCTTAATCCTTCGGAAATGAAATCCGCGGCCTCTTGTAATTGCATTTGGGGCCAGTTAATCCCGTCGGCTTGAGCGCGACAGCCCGATATGGGTGGGTGATGTGAAGCCATTGGAAAATGATGAGCGTGGATTAAAATTTGACAAGAAGACCGGCTAAAGGAAGCCCTCCGTCTTTTGCCCCCGAAAAGTCTGCCTTTTCTAAGGAAAGGCCCTTGATACAAACTGACACGCCCTGATTACACGCAGCCGTGGACAGTGGGAGAGGAGGGGGTGCGCTTTTTGTTAGGATGGAGATTTACCCCCGAAAAAAAAAAAGAAAGCCTTCTCTCTCTCTTCGACGGCGGAGACAAATTAATAAAGTAGAAAGACAGGTTGCTAAGTCATTTGCATACCTGCCAGAGAGCTAACTAATCCTATTAGTCGAAGACTGGAGAGAGGACTAGGTAAAAATGATACATTACCGGGATTTCTTGGTCTGTCAAAGTCCCCGGGATTAAGCAGGACCGTCCGCTTGTCTTAGGAGCCCTTCAAGGCTTTACTGTCATCTGCCTACGCTCTCCCCCCTCTTTTACAGGTGAGCTGCTTTTTCATACAACATGCTTAGCTAAGGAACTTCTCTTCCCCGCTAAACTTGAGAACGCATTTTTCCTGTCTCTCTCTCGCGGAATTTTTGTTCTTTTGTTGTTCTTTTTTTTTTTTTTTTTTATTCTCAGTCAACCCTGCTAGCTGTTCTGAAAAACTGTGGGTTATGTACGCTTAAGTGGAGCTCCTTCGGACCCGGCCAGTTAAAAATGCAAAAGCTCAAAACGTCACCCTGATAGAAGGGAGTAGAATTAGCGACTCAAATCTCTGAAACGGAGAAGATCTGTTTCTTGGGGGTGACGGGGGTCTTTTGGGGAGCAGTGGAAAAGCCGTAAATATAGGATGAGGCGCGTTATTTAAAGTTTCAGAAGCATCCGTCATCTGACTTGGCGCCTTTGGAGATTTCGCTGGGAGTTTCTCGCGATTGGGTATTCTCGGCTCAGTTAGCGCGAATGAAGGGAATAAATTAAGGAAATAATGCTATCCTTAATATAGAATTAGATTTGTCGCTTTAGCGAGAATTTTATCTGACACTTTTTTTTATGTGGAAGGCTTTTAACTTAAAAAGGCAATGAATATTCAGTTGTTTATTCACTGGTCGCAACCTTTTGAGTCTCAAGAGAAGAATAAATGAAGAAGACTCATCAATTACTGCTATATTTTTGTTCTGTTGCTGGGATCATTATGTTTTTTCTTTGTGTACTGAGTACCTTTAATGTTTTGATTTTCTATTCTGATATTCGTTATACGTTCTACAGTTAAAGGGTGGTCACAGTAGTCCAATGGTTGTGATCGTGAACTCGCAGCCGGCATTGTTTTCGTCGTGTCGTGGATTCCAGTTTTGATTTCAATAAAGACCTGTCGTGTAGTGGGGCTGATGCGAGTTAAAACTGTGCATCAGCCCTGAGGTCCGTCGCCAATAACCCCTTGTTTCTTCTAAGTGTGACGTAAATAAACAGTCAAACATTCCACAGTTATGTCTCGATCGTGTTAAGTATAAGTAATATGTTTTGAATAAATTATTCTTGCTGTTTTATTCATTCTTCAGTAATTCACTAACATTTGAGTTAACAATTTTATGGTATCAGTTTTTATTTCAGATTTTTACTCGCAATGCTTTTTTATATGCATATATATGCAAGATGTATCGTTTCGTTGTGCTAATTGAATTTAAAAATATGGAAGTATTGATCCCAGACTATCAACAATTACTCTTTTTGTTAATTCCTAATAGAATTTAATTAGACCAAAACATAATCACTAAAGGATAAACATGTTCACAAATTAGGAGTAATTAAAAAATTTTAGATTCCTATATTTATTTTATCCTAGTCATTGAAGTTTTAACTGTCCATCATCATCATTCGATGATGTAAATGTATATTTGTGGGTAAGCACATAATCTTTTAAGTATTTCCATGATTTTCGAAGAAATATTGTGATTTATTTCATGATAATGGAGAACCACTTGCGTTTATTGCTGGGTGTCCATGAAATGTATTTAAAAAGGTTTTTCCAATCATTTTCATATTTTCTTGTTAATGTTCCATTCAGAAAATGAAGCAATGTTCATAAATTTCAATTTTTAATTTTACAGCAATATTGTAAGGATGCGACAAAAAATGATTCTAAGTCATGCCCTCATCAGCCATTCTTATTTCTAGCTTTAATATTACGGAAACGATTTATGAATTATAGACACTGATTTCAAAATTCTTCTCCAGTAGTGTTACCCCGGAAACCAATTAAAATACAAGAACTCGAGCACACATAGTTCACTGAAAATTTTTTCTACTCTTAACTTGATACATAAACAGTCCCGAAACGCAGCAACCCCATTGGCTGGTCGCATAAGTAAAAACCACACTCTACCCAGTAAAAGGCGCGCCAATAGTGTGCAAACATCTCTTTCTTCAAAATTTCAATATGATTTTTTTTTTTAAATACCATTTTTTTTTTATAAATTTAATGTGAAAACATAATGTAATTGTAATCTCCCCTTTTATTAATTCTTTTAATAAAATTTCAATAAGTGAAAATGCAATTCTGGGCGAGTGAAGCAGAAATTCAGTTCAAAAGCTCTTTGAAAGATGAAAATTAAAAGCCGTGAGGCTTATGTGCTTCAAAGTAAATTGTCAACCTATATTTACGAGTTTCACTATTCAACTTATAATATATGAATACATTTGATACTTTGTATATGCAATTATATATACAGAGTTTCTGAAATCATTCTGAACAATCGGGAGCGGGAATAATTTTATTATTGTTATGAAAGGCAGATATTAACTGTAGAGCAGATATTTAAAATTCGTTTCCTGGTAAGATGTTTTCCTGAAATCACATCACATGCTTCTCAGTTACTGTTTATATAAATTCTAATACTTTACTAAGTATCAGTAAATTCCATATTAAATTAAATTTAATTCGCTAGTAAAGAGAGATTATATATTAACTGTTCAGGAGCATTTATTTAATACTTCAAAGTCTTATGAATATTTGGATTGAGTGAAAAATGTATCACGTTCGATATTTAATTAATTTGAATGAAATATGCTCCGTTCGTGGTCGAATAAAGAATATATTAGAATATCTTATGTATTAGTATGTCGCTTTATTTACATGATAATGATTCGCAATAGGATGTTAGTATCACTAAACCGTTTATATATATATATATATATATATATATATATATATATATATATATATCGGGTAGAACATTTTTCTCCTTCTTTCTCGAACTTTTCCTCTATGAGTGACATTGAATAACGAATCATAATCTATTTTGAGTGAACTTAACTATCACTTTCTCTGTAAACTACATAACAGGATCAATAATAGAATTATGAAGTTTTTCGTTGTAAAAACAAATTAAATAACAGAATAAGATTTTGAACTCATTTGTTAACGAAATTATATATAATCAAGAAATTTCTTAATATAGGTTACGAATAATTTGATAGCCTCTAATAAGTTTTATTTAATCTTACTATCATGAGATGCCATTTTATATTTACGTAAATTAGTCTCACCTGTGTAATATATTTTTTGCACTTCAGAAGCTTAAATGGTTTGATACCATTCATGATTCTTTACGTAAGACCAAGTTAAAATTTCTGCTAACCATTGTATTTCCTTAAAAATAGAACGCAACCAAGAAGTATACATTAAGATTGTCATTCAAGCAGACATTTCAGAACATTCATTGCAGCATGCGACGGATGTGTAAAATTATAAAATAATAATAAATAATTAAATGTAAATAAATACACGACTGATAAGTATGAACATCATATAAATATATAAAAAAAATGAATGAGATGTGTGTGTAGATTATTGTTCATGAGATTATATATATATATATTCTGGAAAATACAGTAAAGGGTAGTGTTGTGGAAAAATGTATTTACTGAATAGAGAGAGAGAGAGGAGGAGAGATTTTAAAGTTTTTGTGTAATATAGGTGGTATTTTATATTGCTTTCAAGAAAGCTTGTGTACAGATTTTCCTTCAAATATCTTATTCTCTTTTTTGTAATCTTTAGAGTAACGGTAAATATCTGCGTTGATTATTATGCTATTGCGATACATGCCATTACTATCAGTTTTTTCTCGACATAACTTCCTACTCGTTTTTGTTTTTATCACATGATGTTTTTTCATGCATAGCAATTTCATTACTAACTTCTGTCATTTCAGTATGAATTAACCAAGGTGGAACACGTTAAACCTATAATAATCTTATCACACCTCGAAATTTAAGGGTGGATCAAATTGTGTCATCGTTTATTGTATGAATCGATTAATGATTAGAATCTGTTAATTTCTATTACTTTTATCACGTGACTAGTTTCATTTACGTCATATCATATGTTCTTAAAGCAATAAAGAGGCATATGCAGATCCTTCAGTTTTGCTGTCGCGATTAAAATTTGACTAATTCACGGATTACATTACTTAAACGTGTGATTCTATAAGAAATTAAGCTTCATTAAATGTGAATTTAAATAGGCTAGCTAAGCAATCTAAAGTTTGTTTAAATAAACTGCTTATATCATTGTTCTTTAATTAAACTGTTCTTCATACTTCTCCGCAAAGAATTAAATCACAATAAAGACACTGCATTTGTTCATTTACGAATTAGATGTTCAATATCCGTTTCTTTCGTGTTTCTAATTCGTGTTATGAATAGGCATTTAATTTTTAAAATCTTGCTAATTTGAAAAGCTTTCATTTTTTAAATACTTTTTTTCCCCCTTGCGCGTAGTCTCCGGAAAATCAACTTCTTTTTTTTGGTTTCCCCCCTCCCCCCCCCCCCCCCCCACGTACCGGAGCAACGCTCTTAAGCGGTAACTTTTATTTAATCATTAAGCAAATAGTTTTAGCGCGTATCGGTTTAATTTTGTTGCGAAATAACACCAAGCTCTCTCTCTCCTTCCTTGCTTCTGAGGTTTAAGGGAAAATGCTTGATCTTTTCAATTTATCTTAGTTACTTAGTGCCTTCCCCGCGCGAAATCTTTTTCATCCTTGGAATTCGTTAAAATACACCCACTCCTCCCTCCCCTCACCCCTATTCATTTCGAACATATTCGCCTATGAGAAGTTTTTGCTTCATATCTATTAATCAACGGGTTTATAATCTCTTCCTTAATCCTATTAAATTTTCTTCAAATTCGGGTATCTAATTTCTCGCTCTTTTAACTCATCTCGGCTTTTGTTTCGTTTTATTCTTCCTCCCCCCTCCTTCAAGGGTCCCCCTTCCCGTCTCTTCAATTACATCACATCATGGTGGCGCTTTCGACGCACATTTGCATGTCGGGTTTCTTCTCTCTTTTTTTTTTTTTTATTGTCTACTAATCAGCTTAAAACCTTGGCGTGTTTCACCGAGTGTCCGGCATTAGTGCATTTTTATGAAGAAAGGCGTCTTCTACTTCGTTGGATCACAAGTAGATCCGGCTGGTCCTTTTGGCGAAAAGAAAAAGTAGGGGGGGGGGGGCAGCCGCAAAACTGATTCAGTCGTCCCTCATTGATCGATTGTTTGGAGTGTGATCTATATAAAACTACGTAGTAGTAGAAAGTACGCTTTTCTTTTCTTCATCGGCGTTTAGTGGCTATTATCTGCGTTCTGTGTTAGATAATTAGGCAGTGACACGAAGCTTAATATGGATTTCGAAAGTTTTTTTTTTTGCCACTGCTCTCTTATCCTTATTACTATTTTGACGTATATTTAAGTAAATTGACAAAAGTCTGAACCGACGTATTCATACTATATATATATA
>BMAW01016158.1:1571365-1599572 GCA_019974015.1 Nephila pilipes
GACCCCTTTTTTAAACACAAAAAAAAAAACGCTTTTCTATTTATTTTTTTTTTTTTTTTTTTTTCCCCCCCCCCCTTTTTTTTTTTTTTTTACTGTTCGATTGATTTTGTGACAAATATGCGGACGCGGTAGTATAGTGATCATGCTCAAGAACTTGATCTTGACTTTTGCTCTCCCTCGAAGAGTTGGAAATGCTTATTTTTGTTTAAAAGGCTGTGCTAGTAAGCTTTATCTCTGTCATCTCGTGTATCTCCAAAATTTTACTCTTCTTTATTACCTATATGTGTATTTTTTTTTTAAAAAAAATTATGTTCTGTTTAACGGAATAAATGTTATATTTTTATCAAATTAAAATTTTATTCTTATTTGAAATATTAACTATTTATTCCGAATTTAAACCGATCAAGTTTTGATTATAATTTAATCGCCCTGGTATAGCTTTACTTTAAAAGAAATAATTCCTTGAAGAATAGTTCACTTTTGTTCCATAATTTGTTAAGATTTGCTTGAACGATTCTTTCATCTACTTTTTCTTTTTTTCTTTCTTTCTTTCTTTTTTTTTTTTTTTAAAAAAATTTTCGTTCATTTTTATCCCCCTCTCTCTTCTTTTTTGTATGTTTTTGAGTAAAAAAATTACGTATTTTTTAAATCTTCAAATTTGACCCATGTATTGTTTATTTTTTTATGCCAATTTAAAAATTCGTATCAGCATCTCGCTTTTCGGAAATGACGGCTTGTATGTTAAAATCTCAATTTCTCTTTCAAGTGAAGCTTTGCAAACTCGCTAACCGTTGTTAAGCGATCAAATTTCATGTTTTATGCATATGCTGTTTTTCTCTCTTTCTAAGCCGTATAATTTTAAATCTGGTTAAAATTATCGTCTCGGAATCTGTTGATGACATTTAGGACTCCGTAATCCTTTTAACAGGTTTTAATTCCCCGCCCCCTTCTTATGAAAATATCTGCGATCTAATCGCGGAGATGTTTTTTTTTTTCCTTCCGTTAATCTCTCATTTTTTTTTTATGGTTTTTGAAGAAAAAAATTAATGTATTTTTTTGTTGTTGTACTTATTTCTGAAGTGTAAGGTAGTTCCTACTTTTCATTTTCAATCGGTTTTATTTTCGTATGAATAAAATTTCTTGTTAATCTTATGAAGATATAAAATCAAGATCTACTTATTGTTATCCAACTAAAATTGGGAAATACCTGTCGGAAACAGAGTTAAAATGTGGGGGGCATCCAAGTTTACTACTTCGGTTGAAACAATTGAGGATAAAGCTGAGGAACTTTTCTATATTCTTATATAATAAACGTTTTGTGTATCTAATTCAGTTGTAACTCTTTTCAAATTTCTTTCAGGTTCCTTTTGAAAAAAATTGTATTTTAAATTTTATTATAATGAATTTTTAGTTTTTTCCTTATTTATCCATTTAAAATCGTGTATGAAGTTACATAGAGGTAAATTTTATTCTTTGAAAGTTTTCTGCTTCTCTGGAGATATTTTTATCATAAGAAATTAAAATACGATTTTATGTTACTCATATTTCTCTACTGAAATACTAAATTGTTTTTTAGTATTAAACGTTGTGAAAAAATATATGTTTACAGTTACTTTTGTTATGTATTGTTTTCTGCGTTATATTTGTATTTTTAACGCATGTTTTTCTTTAAAAAGTGAGCAGAGATTACATGAATTATGTTTTTCTAAATGCTATATTTACACAAGAAAAACAGAGACTAAGTTTAAAAACAGAACTGTAAATATAGTTATTTTAAGAAAAGACTATAATCTATTGTATTTATACTTTAAAAAGAAACTGATTTTTTCACTCAAGGTATCTTTTTTTTTTTTTTTTTTTTAAAAATAAACCTTAATTTAAGGTATAAAAAATAAATTTTTTAAAAAAAAAAAAAAAAGATCCGATTTTACACTTTTCTCTATATACTTAAAAGCTTTTGTCTTACTCAACGAAGCAGATAAGACAGCCTGAATTCAGGCCTCTAAGAAAAATGAAAGAAAATCCCGCCTAAGTTCTTCCGTAAACTCCGAATCCCCAAAGTACCTTTAGCTGAGAGGTAAGAACTATTTTTAACCGGAATTGCAATCCGAAATTAATCACTTTTTAAAGCTATCGGCATCTTCTGACTTTGGCTAATTCCCACTCTCAAATGAGGTCCAGTGTCGGAAATGTTTTGGAGCATGAGTTAATGCCTCCTGACTTATTTAAACAGGGTGGGGTGGACTTCATTCTCCCTTCTTCCTCCCAACACTCACCTAATTTTGATCCTCCTGTTTTTCGAAGTTTTTGTACTTTTGGTGCTAAACCTCTGTTTACTCAGATATAATAGCGGCTACCTTGAAATGGAGCTCCTCGGCCATTTCCAAAAGTTGGATTTTCTGTCATTAAAAATATATTCCGTGCCTCTGAGCTTTAAAGTGGGTTCAGAACAGCTCTAGGTCCTTTTATTTGTTAGTTTTTTTCTATTTTAGTGAACTGTCAAGCAGGATTGACTGTTTAGCAATATATTGTTCATCAACTGAATATAAATGTGATGAATTTAAATTATCTTCATACCACTTAAATGAAATATTTATATGTAGTAATGAAATAAAACATAAATTCGTTCACATGAATCAAAATTCAAAATTTTTCGAACTTTGTAAGGGCAAATGTTTCCACGTCGTTTCATTTTATTGCAGTAGCATATTATGTACATAATGAATTTTGTGTGTTGTTTGCTTTTTTGTCGGAATGTGATAGTTAAATAGATAATCCTTATTTGCCTAAAATTTACTGAAACATTAAATTTTTGTCCTTTTGTGTATTTAAAATTGTCCTTTTGTGTATATAAATGTTTATCTTCAGTAGCATAAAGTGTTTTAAATTGATCAATATTCAAAGAGCAAGTTTTAAAATAGTTTTTTAATAGGCAAAGGGAATTAGTTTTTTTTTTTTTTTTTTTTTTTTTTAAAAAAAAAGATTAGTTGATCGTGTGTTCTTAATCTGTTCTCTGAAGTATGATTCGAGGAAATAAGGTGTACGAAATTTTTCATTAAATGTGAGAACTCCGAAGGCTTTTAGGAAAAATTGAAATTCAACCCAAAATCTAGAATGTACGAGAAATCGTATATGAAATTTTAAAATTCATTTCCCCCTACCTATTTCTTGTAAAGAAAAAAAAAATAATGCGTTACAGAATATTATGATAGTGATTGATGTTTGAATTTAAATAATGGAACATGAAGATTTTATCAGATAATTTTTCATCAATTTTTTCCTTTAAAAATGTCCCATTAACTTCCGTTTCAAGAGGTATTTTTAGTGTATACATTATTAGTAACTAAACTATTTCAATTTTTCTGCTTGAATTTGATTTAAAAAAATTAGTGCAAAACTCTATTTTTAAAATATAATTATTATACATTATTATATTATAAAATATATTGCACCGCGTTTAAAATTGCCCTGGAAAATTTAGTATTTGGTTATTTAAATTTTAAAAAAAAATGGTTTTAGTCTTTACTGTGTTTTTGTTTATATGTTTGCTTTCCATCCGTAAGAAATTTTTGAAAATTTTTTTTGATTGTATCATTCTATATTATATGATTTTGGATCTTATTTTCTGAACTTTACAAATACCCCAATCATGTGTAAAAAAATATACTGAAGACTTATGACTGTAAAAACAAATTTTTTTGTTTTGTTAAAATAATTATGAGAAGTTTAATTACACTTTGAATTTCATTTACTTTTTTATAATTTACATACTGAAATTGTTTGTCAATTTATATAATTCGACAAACTCGCAAATGCAGAATTAACTTGCAGTTTTTTAATTTGATAACCGATAATTTATTAAAAGTTACTTTCACAGATAATTTTTCGATGAGCAGGAAACGTTCTTTACTTTTTTCATTATTAATCTGCGAAAAACGAACAGTATAAGCATTCGTAAATGATCCTAATTTTTTGTGCATGAAAGTTTGAGGAAAAAGGATTTCCGCTAAATTAATAAAGGAAATGTGAGTAAATCCTCTTCTTTTACCATTATCACATTTAATAGTGAGTGATACATAGTGAAATACTCCGAGTCCTGTTTAACGTTTTGCTCGAAAATTTTCGTCACTGTAAAAATACTGTGAAAAAAAAATCATTACTTAATCGTTAGCTTTCATTATTATTCTGGAAGAGTACTTATGGATTACGCCATACAGTTGTAACATCCGTTCGATGTCATATCTTAAAACAGAGATTTCTTATTTGTAGGTTACAAACTGAAATAAAATGAATTTCCTAAAATTATAGTATTGAATTAATCGAAAATTCCTGCATGCAGTATTATAATTTCTAAATAAAGTTGATGGCGATAGTTTTATGCATAAAAATGACTTTCGTTGGAAGTTATGCAGAAGGCGAATACTTTTATGTCATTTACATGCAAATTTGTGTTTCGATGAATCGTATAATTTTTAGTCTAGTTTCATGACGAGAAAATCTTGCATATCACGGTTATAACATACTGTGTTTTAAAACAATAAGCATCAAAATAGGTATTATCTATAAAAGCACAATAAAGTTCATCCTTCACATGGACTTGTAAATGCTTCAACTTAGGAATAAATGCAATGTGCATGTATATATTTTTGTTAAAGATGATTTGAAGTTATGCAGAAGCGAATGTGTGTGTGTGTGTGTGTATGTATATATATATATATATATGTTATATATATATATATATATATATAATTTCATGATGTGAAATTAGATGCATTCTAGTTGATGTCTTTTGTAAATGTATAAATGGAATTGTATTTTTTTTACCTTCTTTTTAGTATTTTTTCATTCATAAGTCGGACACGAAAGCTTATCGGCTTTATTAATGGGTCTCAATTTATAAATATATGGGGATTTTTGCTCTATAAAGAATGGAGGGGGGGGGACTCTTCCCCTTACATTTTAAAACCGTAGCTGACGCACGAATATCTGATTATAGCTATGATAAGCGGGGATTAAATTGAATTTCAAACTCCAGCTGACTCAAAAACGAGGGTTTTAGGTTTGATCCCTGAATTGATTTAGCTTAAGCTATGTAAGAATGTAAGACTTTTTGGGGGAAAAAAACAAGAAACATTTCCCCATTCGCTTTCACTGGAAGGAAATGATATTTATATATTTTCTCCTTACGTATGGAACAATAATAAAAATCTACCGCGCATCAGACTTTTTTATTTAAGTATCGATGTTTGCCATCATACATTTTTAGACATGGTCTCAAAATATGACAGAATTTAGAAATAGGCTATTTTTAGTCTGTTAATTCATCATGAATTTAAAAAAAAGCTGTTATAATATTTCATACATAATTAAGTTATGGATTATATCACTTCTTTTTTATGCAGTTACCTCTTAATTACTAAAGGGGGGAAACTATTAAACTGTCTGAAAACATATTAAGTTTCCTTTCGTGATAAAAATACTAGACTATTATGAATTTTTCCCCACTTTTTTGTTGTTCAGAACGAAATAAATTAAAAACAATACATTGATACAATAAATTTTATTTATAATTTATTGTGATAAGAGTCAATTCATGTGTACCCAAAATTTAAGTTAATTTCTATTAATAAAATCCCAGCCGAAATCGTTTCGTGATTTTCAGTTTATTTTAGGATCTACGAAGCTTCAGTACTTGGATATAAAGAAGTCTAGGAATTGCGAAATTTTTTTCTGCCTAAGGCTATTCTAACATGGACTAGAAGATTAAGGATTGGTACACATAAATGTCAAATCTCTCGGTAAAAAATGCGATTAAGACAATTAACACTAGCGATATGAAAATTTTGGTATTTACTATTGCTGCAATAACGGATTTTAAAGAAATTTATTTGACAAATATGTAGCGTTAATCTGTAAACAGAATTAACTGCGACTAAAAATTCACTTTTGAAGATACGTGGTGTGGCTATTAAATAACGACTGATGCTGTAAAATATTTTTTATTTCATACATATTTACTTATTATCAATTTCAATTTACACCCCCTTTATATCCCTATAACGCTCCAAGCGAATCTTCCATTGTTCGAAACAGTGCTGGAAGTAGTATTCTGTCAGCTCCTTTAGGACGCGTGCCGCTTTCTCTTTCACAGCTTCAACAGACTCAAATCTTGTTCCTTTTAATGCAGATTTCACCTTAGGAAACAGAAGTCGCTTGCCTCAAGATCCGGCGAATAAGGCGGATGGTCTAACACTGGGATGCTGTACTTTGCCAGAAATTTATTGACAGACAATGCCGAATGACTTGTCATATCCATTATTTGGGTCGTTTCCCCCCCCCCCCCTATTCTTTCTCGGAGTTCAACAGGACGTGAAGGTAGTAATGTTGATTAATAGTTTGATCTTTTCAGGAACCAAGTGAAGGTACATAATTCCATTGATATCGGGGGAAAAAACTATCATTGGTTTGAATTTTGATTTACTCATTCGAGCTGATTTTTTGGCTCTCGGTGAAGATGTGCTCTTCCAGTGCATGGATTTGCGCTTCGTTTCAGGATCATCAGTAAAAAACATTGATTCTTCGCACGTTGTTATCTATTCCAATAAGTTTGGGTCGTCTTGAATGGCATTCAAAGTGTCATTACAAACATTTTTACGAGATTCTTGTTGTTCAAATGTGAGAATTTTAGGCACCATTTTGGCGTACACTTTTTGCATATTAAAATGGTTATGTAAAATTTTCCCTACTGATTCTTTGTCGATTCCTACTGTCTCGGCAATCGCACGAATATTTAACCGACGGTCAAATCAAACCAGATAACGATTTTATCGATATTGTCATCCGCTTTTGAGGTGGTAGGCTACCCGGAAATGAATAATCTTCAACGTCTTCTCGGCCATCTTGAAAACACTTAAACCGCTCAAAAACAAGTGCATGCGGTATGCATTTATTGCCATACTCTTCTTTAAATAAATTATGAGTTTCAGTAGCTGTTTTTCCAAGTTTCTTGTGGAATTTCTCAACAATTTGTTGCTCTATTGTTACACTTGTCATTTTTATGGTGAATGATTTTTTGTTTGATTAGTGTTTATTAACGTTGCACTAGAACCAACACGAGGGCTATTGGCGACGGCCCTCGTAATTTTGAACCTCGGTTAAGTTACGAGGACAACACCTGAGCTGATTTTTCTGGTGAAACAAAAAAATAACTGAAATGCGAACGAAGGCTACTGCAGTATGGATTTGTTATTGAAGTGAAAGGCACTGCATTCGAAAGAGAAGGCCTCACCCTAAACAGTTGTCGGTCGCTGGTGTTTGGCGCATGAGTACTTCTGTAGCAACGTCAGTTTTGTTATTTTTTTTTGCCACACCTCGAATTAAAAGCTCTCTGAATGAAACTTAGTTATACCCATATATAATAATAATAATGATGTAACCCCCTCCCACGCAATGTTATTATAAGTAAAAAAACATTTATTTCACAATATTTTTCTGATATCATAGAAAGCAATTAAATAATTTCTTCTGTTTCTATATATATAAAATATTATAATTTTGAGATAAGTGCATTTTCTATGTATATGAAATAATTGTATGTATATTTATGCTAACACTTGTCACTGCGGTTTATTTTTCGATAACACACAATTATTTGTTAAATTTCTTTGAAAGTAATAATTCTAAAAAAATTGAACAATTTTAAATTATTCATATTAAGCTTTAGGGCTGTCTTCACCTAATACCACTTAGTCGGAATCAACCTCGTTACGCTTTGCAGGCAGAAGAAGGTCTCAATTTTAATATAAATTTGTGACTTTGTCATACATACGAGAGGGTATCGTAAAGTTTTAATTATTACTTAGAAATAACCGAGATATCCAGATAACATTTTTTCTGCATATTAAATGATTCTTATGTACTACATAATGTTGTAAATTGAAGCTATCGACTGTAATTTGTTGGGTTTCAAGAAAGCCATAGATTGATATAACCCGCACAATGGTGAAGTTTTAGTTATTATACCGAGGGATCGTAAAGTTTTCATTATTACTAAAAAATAATCCTGATAAAAACTTAACTTTTGTTTATTATTCTTCTCACTGCATAATCACAATCTAAAGTTATAGCCCTTCTTCCAGCGTGTCTTGTCTTATTGAAGGCCGTCATTGTAGAACTCACAGCAGATGGAATTCTCTTCATACTGTGGATTACTTTAATCTACGGCTTCCTGAAACCAAATTAATCAACATCAGTAGTCGTAATTTGGAACAATTATCCAGATATTTCGGTTATTCCTTAGTAATTATTAAAATTTTATGATACTTCTCATACATCTGTTAACTGGACTGTTTCATTAAAAACTTAGAAAAAAAAAGAGATTGATTCAGATTGAATTGAGAAGTATAATAAAATACTTTGATAGGAAATTATGCGCACGTGTTAGTGAAGTGAATATCGAGTGTGGCTCTCTTTTTCTTTAACATTACGCGATGACAGTCGTAAATGGAAATAATATTGACCTCAAATATGTATTTTATATCAAAGTTTTTAAATTGTTGGGTATTGAATTTTTTTTGTTGTCTCCATTGCGTTTACTGCCTCTCAAAAAACCTCTAAACCTTCAATCATTTAAGTACAACTAACTTAACGCGATGCTGTGTCTGGAAATAAATCATCCAGTCAACTTATATAATCCTAGAGGAAAATTTAATTTGCGCATCTTAATTGAAGAAAATCCCATGAACCTAGACGACTGAAATATATTATCTTAATATTTTGAAAAGCCCATTTCTTTCACCTTTTTCAATTGAAAATAAAACTTACTTAAAAGAGCGCCGGAATCTTCATTGTTTTCCTCCGCCTTTCTTGTTAGTATATTTGTATGATTTGAAAAGGATGGGCTGTGTTGTTTGGACGTCGGGAGTAAAGCACACCCGCCGGCGAGAGTGTAAAAAGGGGATTAGCCTTCCTCTGTCTCATTTAGTCCCAACAAGAATCTCCCGTGCTGGGATTGAAGCTCGCCAGGGTAAGGATTAGGGCGGGTAGGCCGGATATTGGCTGTGATAGGCAGCTGGGGCTTGCCGGATTTTTTAGCTGTGGGAGAAGGAATTAGCCGAGTGGTGGCCGATGACTTTCTCTTCCGATCATTATGAGGTCAGGAATTGGACCAACGTTTCATCAAAACTCTCTTCTCTCTCTCTCTGCACTTTTTTCCCCTCCCAGGGAGTCTGGTGTTTTGGTGAGGGGGTGGTAGAATGTGGCAGTAGATTGATAAGAATAGGGATGCTGGAATAAGAACGGAATTTGTTCGGTTTTGCTTAGACTATGAAAGGGTACAGAATCCTTATTTTAAACTCTTAGCTTTTCTCCTGTATTAAACAAATTTATGATAATGCGCCATATTAATATTTACTATGAACATGTTTGTTTGTTAATCATTTAAAATCTCCACAGTGTGATAAGGATAATGTAAAGCAAAATAGACGAATCTGTTCATTTTTGTGTGCATTCCGAAATGCTTTTGGTAAGGATGAGGAAAGCTTAAGGAGAATAAAGGTAATGATAGGGTATAAAAGAATGGGATAAGCTTTTCTCTCCTCTTCAGAATTATGATAATAGCAATTACAATAAACACTAGTCATTTAATAATATGTCCTTTGTGTGAAGGTATACATTGACGAAATAGTTTCCCCCATCTTTCAAAATAAAATTATTACTTTTGGAACTTGTTTTTAATATTGTGAAGATTTATGGTTTTATAAATCATCAGCCCATTTGGAAATAAACTCTTTAGAATTTTAATCCGTTTTACATTCGTCTAGATAGCTTAAAAAATGAAGTAATAAGAATCAAAGAGAAGGAAATTGCACCTTTTTCTTTATTCTGAATTATTTAATAACATTTTACCAAAAAGAATAGCAGATGTGAATGTGCTAAAAATTACTTTATTTGTAATTAAGAAATTATTCATATTTTCAGTAGCTAATTAAAAGTTAGAATAAAATATTTTTGCTACGTATCCGTTCTTGTATTGGACGATTCGTACAAACATTGGACTGAGTGGTAAATTAATATTTTAACTTTTTTAATGACATTTGGCGAATGATGTAAATATTTTTCAGCTGCGAAAGAACGATTGTTGTAATTTCGAATTGTTGTATTAATTTTATCATTTCGTTACATTACTTGCATCATATAATCGTCTATTGTTATTTAAATCGTTTCAGATTTCAATTTTCGACAGTCTTCTCTCGAATAAGACAATATTTCATAAAATAATGAAACGCTAAACTAAAGCAAACTCAGTAAAAATCTATGTACGTATGCAAATTATCGGACATAACAAACGTTGATCAGCACAAATGTTTTTCTTTTTAACAGTATTTAACAAATTGTTGTCTGTTCAAATTTATAAAATTATGAAACTTTTGAAAATCATAGTTTTGATATTACATCACGTAAGTTTCAAATAATTGAAAGTTATTTAACACCTACAGAAAGCGACGTAGACATTTATATTACGAAAATTACACAATTAAAACGAAATCATTTATACTGAAATTTTACTGTGAAAGTCTAGGATCGCTTTAGTTAGACCTATGAAAATTCACAAAACATTATTTTTTTTAAAAAAAAAAATTCGTCAGTAAATGTTTTTCGAATTTCATTTGCAACATAATTTGCTTGAAAATTTTAATATTAATGAAAATTAAACTTTTCTGAAAAAGCCTGAAAGTTTAAAAAAAAACCCACCTTTGTTTATATAGATCAGTGCTCCGCAACCCTTTCTCACCTACGACGCACTAAAATTCTTTCTAGAATTCCGCGGCACACCAAAAGCTAAAGTATATAGGTATTAATTGATACACAAATTTTACAATAAATGTTTGTTTTTTATTTGAAAAGTATACATACATAAAACCATAACATATTTATTTCTACGCAATCATATTAATTATTAATGTGATACCTGCGCTTGTTTCAATGAACACAAAAGTTATATATTCGGCTCAATATTTGACAACGCAACCCGAAGTTCTTGGTCAAGATCTTTTAAGCATGACCGCTTATCATTTTTAATTAATACAAGAGTTGAAAAACTTTGCTCACATAAATATGTCGTCGAAAATGGAAGTAATGTTAAGATTGCTTTGTAGGAAATGTGAGGATATTCTTTTTTAACGTAAATCCAGAAAACATCTAATGGAACTTCGGAGAAGTATAATTTTAAAGTCATGTCATTATTTAAATCTGTAAATTCCTCTCGAATTTGTAGAGGCAGTGCTTCCGTAGAATTTATTGCATTGGTTGCAAAAGGATTTCGAATCCAATCGTATTGTTCCATATTAATGGAATAAAAATATTGATCAAATTTCTGCTGAAGCATACTTAAATGTTGTTGGGCCAGATCCACAATTAATTGGTTGTTTTCAATCGTAATATGATTGGTCCTTTGTTTCATTTCCAAACATCCTTTTTGTAACTCTTTCTTCCAAAGTTCGAGTTTTTTAATAAATCCTTGTAATTTGTTGGAGCACGTCAAAATATTCTCATTTTGACCTTGCTTTCTTTTATTAAGTTCATTCAAATGCTCGAATATATCAGCCATGTATGCAAGTTTGGCTATCCAGTAATCATCATCGAGGTGCTGACATATTTCGAGCATATTCTGTGTTAAAAGAAATTCACGCACCTCGTGACGAAGCTCAAATAATCTAGCCAAAACTTTGCCTCGGGATAGCCAACGAATTTCTGTATAAAATAATAAGGATTCATATTCAGTTCCCATTTCTGCACAATGTAATCCAAAAATTCGCGAATTTATGGCTCTTGATTTAATTAAGTTTTTGATTTTAATGCATTCATTCATCGTGTTCAAAAGTTCTTCCGGCAAATTCTTGACCATCAATGCTTCTCAATGTATGCAGTAGTGTGTAAATTGTACCGTCGGATTTTTTTGTTTTACACAAAACCTTTTTTACGACCCGTCATTGCCGCAGCACCATCCGTACAAACAGCAATGCAGTTGCTCCATTGAATGTTACATATTTTGAAGAAATCATCGGTTACTCGAAAAATTTCTTCACCGGTAGTTCGCTCTGGAACCTCCTTACAAAATAAATAATGTTCTTTAATAAAGTCCTAGTCAACGAAACGTACAATAGCCATCAGCTGTGCTTTATTTTTAATAGTTGTTCCATCAATCTGAATTGAATCAATCATCAAATTTTTCAGCCGATAACAGTTTTTTAATCAGTGTTCCTAAAATATCGCTTGACATATCGTGAATACGTCTTTTAACAGTATCAGCAGACAACGAAACTTTATTCACTTCCTTAACTTCATTGGGCCCAAGCATAAGTCTAACAATTTCCATGCATGCTGGTTTAATAAGTGTTTCGCCGACAGTATGTGGCTTCTTCTGACGTGCAATTAATTTTGCAACATGATAGCTAGCTTCTAATGCCTTTTCAGAAACTGTTACGGCCGATTTCATAAATTTCTTCTGTTTTTTATTTTATTCTAAGCACCTCTTAAAATATTGTTTGTCTTTGTTGGCGCAGCTAGGATGGCTTGAATATAGATGCCGCTTTAATTTACTGGGTACCATTGACTCGTTTGATAACTGATCGCCGCAAATGATGCACTGTGGTCTTGGTGCCGTTTCGTCACCACACCACGAGAATCCATATTTAATGTAGTCTTCGTCGTACTTTCTTTTCACTACCTTCTTTAGGTTTTTTGTAACACTTGTGCTGGGTTCTTCATCATCTGTACGTGAAGACGAATCTTTGCGACGTAAAAATTTATCCATATTTAAAGGGGTATAAAACTTAAAAATTTTTATACGAAGAACGTGAACCATACATAATTCAGTAAGATAATTAATAATAATTATCGTTAGTGGTAGGAACGTGTTTATTTAACTTTGTGTTGTAAAATAGTGACAACAATGACATACGAGTGAACGTGATGTACCACGCGCAAATGCAAATAACACATGCGCATGAGTCTTCAACGACGCACATAACGGTCATTTTGCTTTATCTATGATTAATTTTGTGGGCCTTGGTGTTTACACAGCACACTGTGCAGTTTTCAACTGTTCTCACCAGGGGACCATTGAATAATTATTTAGTGATAATAATTATTATTTAGTATATTTAGAAAAATAGACATTAACTATTATGAAAAAAAATTGTCATTGTCTATTAAATACATAATGAAAAATTGTAAAATGTCAAATACAATGTATTTGACCACGGCACACCTGTATGTGGCTCATGACACACCAGTGTGCCGCGGCACACCGGTTGCGGAGCACTGATATAGATGATTAAGAAATGTCAATACTTAAAATATGTATTCAGAATTGATAAAATAAGTATTTTTAGAGATATATTTTGAAATAAAATAGCCTAACATGATTCTGAGACGATACTTAACACATCAATCAATAACTCCCGAGACTAACCCAGAGATGGCGCTCGTAGTAAACCAGTAACCAGGTCTTTCTAGAGTACTAACCTTTGCTTGAAACGTGTCAAAATTTTAAGTCGATCGGACCAGAAACAGCTGAGTTATCGAGGTTGGAGTAAAGTCGTTTTGTAGTTTGTTTAAAAAATGGAAGAAACCGAGTTTCGTGTTCTGATAAAACATTGTTTTTTAATGGGTAAAAACACCGTGCAAGCGAAACAATGGATTGAAAAATGTTACCCGGACTCTTGTCCATCAAAAGCAACGATTTGTCGGTGGTTTGCCGAGTTTAAACGTGGTCGTACCGACACAAATGACGCGGAACGCTCGGGTAGACCTGTGGAAGCCGTTACACCGGAAAATGTGAGTGAAGTGACAAAAATTATAATGAAAGATCGTAAAGTGAAGCTCCGTGAGATTGCTGAGATGACACAGATATCATATGGAAGTGTATTTACTATCCTTCATGAAAAATTGAGCATGAAAAAGGTTTTTTCCAAGTGGGTGCCGCGATTGCTTTCGATGGAACAAAAACAGCAACGAGTCGATGATTCAGAAAGCTGTTTATCGCTATTTACTCGCAACAAAAAAGATTTTTTGCGGGAAAAAAAAAAAAAAAAAATTGGGAGGGGGGGGGGAAATTTTTTGGAAAAGCGTTGGAACGATTGTATCACCCTAAAAGGTGATTAACAAAAGGTGTTATGTTGATGAATAAAAAAAAATTTTGCAAACAAAAATGTTGTTTTCAATGTTAGTCTCGGGAGTTATTGATTGATGTGTTAAATGCCTGAATTATTTTTCTGTTTATAAAAATGGTATGGCATCTTTGTAGTAATAACATGCAACCCATATTCTAGTATCTGTCACTTATTTACTACCTTCAACAATTATTTTCATCCCATGTAAAGCTTTCATCAGCTAATATGTATATATATATATATATATATATATATATATCAAAGAAAGAAACTGAAAAATTCTAACCCAATTTTTACACCTAATGCGTTTGTCACTTATCCCCCCATTTTTTTTCTCTTTCCTAGTAATACTCTGATCAACTACTATATAATTTTAAAGAAATTTGGAACAAAATCTAAAGAGCGAAACGGAAAATTTCGAAGCCAACTCTTTCAACATAATTCCTAAGCTGGAACGTCCGAGAATGCATTATATATTAAATTCACTTCTTCCCCCTGTTAGAAGAAGCATGTGCTCCTTTATTTATCTGTAACTCTGGAATCCTATTAAAATGCTTGATGCTTTTGCCTTTTTTTTTTTTTTTTTTATCACTTAGAAATGTTTATAAGCTAGCTTTCTTCTGCGTTTCTTTTTTCTTTTTTTTAGATCTACAATTTAAAAATACAAACGCATTGAAATGTAAGGAGGTTTTATTTACTCTTCCGTTTAAAAAAAAAAAAGGGGGGGGGGGGTGCGTAAGACAGTATCGTTAAGAGATTTTCCCTAGAGTTATTCTCAGTGTTTCGCAGCGCCATCTGTCGTATGAACCGTAAGGTAAATGAGAAAAACAAGGTAGAATTTTAAGGGTTGACGATTTTTTTTGTAGACCCGTGTCTCATTCTTAAAGTTAAAATAATCCCAATGTAAATAAATATCTGTGGGAAAAAACCCACATGTATAAATTGTGTATAACAATATTTTTTTGAAAAAATTATTTTGTGTCGTATTTTATATCGAATTTGTACGCATGTAGCCATGACATTCTCACCATTGGTAAATTTCTACATGTGCCATTTAATTTTTTTCCTTTTATTTTGATTATTTAAATGTGAAATGCTGTGTTTTTAAAGAATGGTATATTTCTGTTTGCTTTGCGGGGGGAAAAACTTACAATTTTTTTTAGAACTTATTATGTCATGAGCACTTTTTGGCTGCTTTTGACGAAGTTACAGAATAATTGTTTCCCTAATCTAAGATTATTAGTAAATACGTAAGGAAAAAAGAAAGAGGCAGAATACATTGAGAATTTTTTGTTGTTATTCATCACTTTTATTATCGACAAAATTTGCTTAAAATTGTCTTCTATAATTATGTAATTAAACTGAATCTGAAGCTTTAGAGGTCCTTCAATAATTTTTTTATTGAATTTTACATCATATTTTAAGTGCTACATGAATCTAGTGAAACATTTGTCCTGAAAATCCTGTGGTCTGTAAGGATTTACCACTCTCGTGAGTGAGTATATATGCTCGTCATTCTGAAAGCAAGGTGTAATTAGTATGTAAACACCTAATATAATGTACTCTACACCTGATCATCATTCAGTTATGAATATAGAAAAATATTTCAATGAGAAAAATTATTATTTTTATCTGATTTAAAAAATGTCCTTTCTCTTCTTACAGGGCGATCCATTCCTGTGCATTGTATAGTGGAGCAAGTGACACCTCAAGGACAATCTGTAAATTTATCTCAATCGGCTGTCGACCAGGACAACTTTGCCATCATCCCCAGTAATGCTCTTTTTTCCGAGATCGTCCACACAGCTCTCAGTAAACTTGGTTACTCCTCATCCGCAGCCCTCGCCGCCAAAGGTAAATTCTTAAAGTAGTGTATTTCTTATGTTTTATTGGAACTCTAGTTGAAAGGGGTGTAGATGTTATGGATTCTTTTAAATTGTAAAAAAATTCACATAAAATTAAGATTGTAATAGTTTTATAAATTCTTGATTAACGTTTTATATTATACGTTCGGTTCATTATTTTGTTTGTTAAAATTCTTATTTTTTAATATTTGTACTGAAAAATCTTTCATTTAACTGACATCATTCAATATTCGAAAAATCGTATTTCAATATATTTAATAAGTATTTTTATATGTACTTCTCCCTTTAAAATTGCTTCTCTCATTGGATTTTTAACTGTTGATTTTTAAATTGTAGAAACATAAAATTAAATTGAAACCATCTGGATCAGATTTTAATCTGGGGAATAATAATAAAGGTATATATACTCGTATGTGTAATATAGTTAAATTTTCTACCCAACGAACAAAAGTTATTGGAGGAAGAATGAGTTCCTAAAGTTTGAAGGGTAAAATCAAAATTGTTTTTATCTACAAATGCAATGAGGGTCGTAAAAACTATGGGTTATATCAATTCGAATCAATTGAGTTTTGATAAAACAATTAAAAATGTAACAATAAGCATTTTCTGAAAGAATTAGCTCACACAAATAGTAAAAGTTAAAGTGTGTAGAAAATAAGTATCGCATTAATTATATAAAGCTGTTTCGCTCAATATTTTTTTCGTGTGGAGATAGATGGATAGTTTATTTTCAAGTATTTTATTTTGTTAATTCGTATTGATTTTTTAAATTGATTGATTGAATGTATGAATACACATAAAACAGAAAAACAATTTATATCCTAATCAGTTTACACCAATGTCTGAGGACGTTGCTTGGTGAAAAGTTGAGAACATCTTCTGTAAAATATTAAATCGATGCTGAGATCAACTCTCTAATTTACCATCAGCATAATGAAATTTGCACTAAGCATATCGTAATCGAACTGAATCGACTAAGAACTTATGTCAATTTTTATTACGTTATTACAGAGGTGTAGCGTTGATTTCTGACACCCGCTACGAACCCTAAATTTTCTATCCCTTATAGAATTAAAAAAAAATATCGCGAATGCATTGCGAGCGTGTAAAATTGAATTGTTTATAGTTAAATACGTTAAAACGAATAAATAACATTTTATGTGGGTGAAACCGCAAAACCATTGAAAAGTTTAAAAATAAAGAAAAACAGTAACCTCTTAACACACACACTCGCTCTTATATATACGACGAATCACATAAAAAAAACTTTTCTTTACAATAACTAATTTAGGTACATGTGAAACTTTACTTAAGTATAAATTAAACAATAGCAACCCGGCACCGATCTTCTAAATAACAAAAAAAAAAAAAGAAGAAATTGTCATCTGCTCGCCGTCACGTCTGTGATTGTTCAATGACAATGAGACAAAATTCAAAATGGACTCGTCAATTGCATTTGTTGCATGATAACAGCGGATCGAGGCCGGTCACGTCCGTTTCGATATTCAATAAAAGAAATATATTTTCTTATTTTGAATAAAATATTTGAAAAGCTTTTTCTTATAAATATAATTTGTTTAGGTCAAATCTTACAATTATCTTCTGATTTACTTCCGCTTATCAAATTGCCTTGAAATTTTGCATTAGTACCTATGTAGTCCCAATGATAATACATTTATCTGATGATCAAGACCTGATACTTAAGACAAGGTTTGCCAGCACTGCCACTTTATACGCCCCCCCCCCTCTATGTCCTTGATGACATGCCCCCTCCTCCCATAACGCTAAACCACTGCTTTATTTAAAAGATTTTCTTCAATTTCATCATTAACATGCTTAATAACATATCAGTTCAAAATTCTGCGAACTCCTCTATTTCCTTTACTTAATGTTTTTCCGTAAAATACTTTTTACTTGATTTACCAAAGGGGCTATATGAGTAAATTGGGGTTAAGGAGAAATAACAGATCTTCCATAAGTATCTATGAAATAAGACGTGCCCTAAACTACTTATAATTATGTCGGTGTAGTATTCTTATCTGGGATCAACTCGTACCGTGAAACCAAAACTGGTAGGTTAAACTGGCTTTTTAATCTAACTATATTGGCTATGGAGGTTATAGTTATGTAAGCCACATTATCACTGAGACCTTTAAATTAATGCTATTTGACTCTTTAAAGTATTATTCTTATTTAAATAATCGAAACTAATTCTGATTGACCTAATCTAGTCCACGATCGTGAATGTTGATATATTGTTAGGCAAGAGTTTCATTGCATATTGAAAACTAACTCGGCAAAAAGAACAGATTGTTAAAAAAAAAAAGAAAGATAAAATAAATTAAAAACTTACATAAATGTCAATTGTACACTCTTTTAGTAAGAATTGCAATTTTTGCGATCTAATATTTTCGCCTACAGACTTCAAAACTTGAAAAGAATTTTATTCTGTAACTCTTTCAATGATACATGTTATTTCAGATTATCTTCATAAATGTTATGGAAATGAAAGAATTTGGGATCTGAATGCTTTTTATCGTTTAATATTTATGTATTGGATAGATTGTATACACTAGTGTTCAAAGTTGTTATAACCTTTTTGAAAAAAAGTATATTTATGTTCTTTGATGTCTCATAATTTCTCCTTTTAGTGTAGTACCGTCAAATTATATATTGATAGATAAATAACCAAATAACCAGAAAAAGGAAGCACACACAACTTCCGTTGACACTTTTCCTTCATTTGAATATAGTCACTATGCTAGAGTGTTTTGAGAGCAATTTAGGTGTCAGTTTTTCTTTTGGTAATTAGTCAAACATGTCACAGCTATCGAATACATAGATTTTTTTTTTTCTTGAATTTAGCGCGTACTTATAAAAAGGTTTTCTTTCCTTTAATGATATTGTAAACCATAGTAAATTTAAATGATACAAATAGTTGATTGGTCACACAGAAAGCGATATTATTTAACATAGTTAAATGAACAAGAATATAATTCTGAATAAATTAGAAGAACAATGGGTGGAAACATCCAAAAGTGGCATTTCTAAATTTTCAGATACAAGTACACTCAGTTACTGTATAACCACATTGGTAAATGTAGAAAAAGGTGGATAACAGCAAGTGATGACAGAAGAATTAAGAGACTGCGCCTAAATGACTGAAAAAAATTATTTGAGGTTAAGTAGAATAGTAGATTGCTATCTGACTATCTGAAGTTGAAAACAGGATTTGTTCTCGCCACCAAGTAAAGTGGTCATGGACCATCACTAGCCTAACACACGCAACCAACTTTTTCGGAAAAGTTTCCATAATTTTAGTGTATATATATGAGAATTGAGAATTTCTTTCATGTTATGTTCATAGTAATGTGTTTTTCTTTTTAGTCATGTTCTGATTTAATATTTCGAATTTCACATATATATGCGCGTTGAAATGTTTTTAATAACTTCTTATCTGTGTGGGTAAAAAGTTTTGGTTATTTCTTTTGATCTATATCTTAATTTTTGAATGATATTTTGTAGCTAGTAGGTTATGAGAAAACATCTTGCGTTCAAACTTTATAATAAAGAACAATTAAAGCTAAATAGGAATTAAAAATTCAAAAATTAAGTTATTTAAAATTTTGTAATAATTATTTTGTCTTAATCATTACTTTTATCAAAAGATAAAGAAATTGAATGCCTTCATAAGATCATTATTCCTAATAAAATTTATATGAATGAAAAATATTTCCCACTCCATTCTGAAAAATGCAATAAAGTACTAATATTTTTGGTAAAGTATTACATGTATATAAGTTACTGCGAGTAATTATTTTGTACTTTCTATAAAGAAATACTTGGAAATTAATTTCTTCATTTTATTTACATCGAAAAGAAGATTCGAGCTGCCGCTCAAAAACAACTTATTTTTTTACCACTAGATGGGGCTACGTCGGTACCATCATTGGGTTCTTGATATTTTTTTTGCTTTTGCGCTATCGCTTCTCTTTCTCTCTCTCTCACATTTGTTTTTTGTTTTTATCATTTGTTTTCAAGAAATTTTATTAAAATTTTAATTATATTATTCACTTTTAAATGCCCTCTATCAAAATTAACTAAATAAAAGGACGTTTAAGAAGAAAACTATATATCTTTCCAAACAAATGAAAAGACATATTTGAAAAGCGTTGTATGACTTGTTAATCATTTTGTAACTAAAATAAGTAGGTTATTACATATTAACAGACTCGAGATTGTATTCAAATAAAAAGCATATTATTGAAATTTTATATTGAACTAAATAAAATATCTGAATAGAAATAATTATTAAATTAACTATCTCTCTAATTTTTCGGATTCTATTTTTTCCAGTAATATATTATTCCTATTTAAAATGCAGAAAGTTACTGAAAATTATTCTAACTAAGCGAAATAAAAAGAGGAAATGTTGTATTACACTCAAATAAAATTATCAAATATTTAAAGGAATTTTTGTGATAAAATTATTTGGGGAAAAAAGTGCTCAATATATAGAACATAGAAATCTAGTGTAATAATTTGTGTGGTAAATCTGGCTTTCATTAGAAATTTATATTATGAAGCTAACTAATCTAATAATTATAATCAAGTATTAATGTACAGAAGGTTTATTTATTTATGATATCCACTGATATATTCGGTTTAATTTGAAAACATCTCCTTAAGAATTTCTTGGCATTTCTAAAACAGTAACTTCTCAAAACAATCTGAAATGACTTATTTAATAGTAATTAATGAAAATATGAATAGTTAAAGAAGCTGCAGCTGTAATTAATAAGGGCAAAGAATAGCGATGAATACTTCATTGAAAACATTATTAAAATTCTATCTTTAATTCATATAAGAGTTGTAATTTAGTGATACTGTTGTAATAATGATGAAGATGATGAACGACGACGATTTGAATAGTCCTTATTTATGTTTATCTTGGTCTCACGGAAATTTATCGAACTCTAGTTTATTTTTTTAGTCACTTATTGTAATTGATTTTTGTATTTGAGTGTATTTTTTGAAACGTTTTTCATCTCTTACAGATTACAGAAGGCTTAATTATTAAGAAATTATGAAATAAAGAAGTGTTATTTAACAGAACGTACTTCCATTGTACTTTTAGATTGAAATTAATGGAATAATTTAGGAAAAGATCCCTCCCCCCCCACACACTCCGCCCTTTAAAAAAAGCTGTGTATTCCTGTATTGGACTTTTTTCCCCCTATATTGAGTGTAGTGGCCGGGTATGAAAATTCCCACTGTTGTTCATGCATGTCATAAAAGGCGATACCCCCAGTGTCTGGGGGTATAGCCGAGGACTTTGCCTCTGAGATGGACCTCAGGGGCTTGCCTTCTTCTAGTAGGTAAAGGCATCAGGACTCCGAGGCATTCCTTTGGGGTTTACTGTATTTGGTAAACACGGGTGACTCGCCCCCGGAATACCCTAGAGATCCTTCTCTGTTTTTGATCCTCCTTCTTGTCACGCTTTTTATCTTTTCTCCATTTTTTTCAAACGTCTTGACCACAGTTACATTTCGTTTGGCGCAGCATAGCCACATCTTGATCCTACGCCATTAAACTTATATTTCACACACACTTTTTTTTTTTTTTTTTTTTTTTGTATTGAACATTTCTCTCTAACCATTCATCTGGAATTTGACTTATCATTTCACATGATTTTGTTTCTTGAGCGTAGTGAAGAATATCATGAATTCTTGATTTTTTTAACTCTCTTCTCCCCTCCCATTTTTCTTATAACTTCTGTAATGTCTTGTATTAAGTCATGATGTAGTTGAATACTTTTGTAGAGTAATTACTGATAGTAATATTTCATCAGAACAAATGATTATCGTTTTTATTTTTATTTTAAAATGATGTTCTAATTTAGAATTTTTCTACTTTTAATGATATATTTTATTGAGAATCAAGCTATGTAATTGATTTCAAGAAATTTAAGAAAAGTGTGTTGTGCGTGAATCAAATTTCTCTGGACATTTTTTTAAAAAGAAAGTCGGCGTTAATTCTAGTCTTAACTCAGTGTTAAATATTTTTCACTTAAAATCAATCGAGAACATTTGCAACTATATTTAAAATGTAATACTCATTTACATCATAATTATGAAGATGCTTTTTGAGATTGACTGACAGTGTAATTTTTTTTTTTATTCAACGGAAATTTTAAGAGTTTATTTAAAAAAAAAAATTATTTATATTTCAGATTTAAAATTTTTTTTTTTTTTTTTACTTAAATATCGCTAATTGCCTTTAAAATCAAATCAAATTTCTCATTTTCCCTATTAAAATTCTTAGATATATTTTTCTCGTAATAAATTAATTCGAACCACGTTATTTTTGCCTCTCCACGTTACTTTTTATCCTCTAAAATGGAGGCGTAAATGTGTATTTTATTATGTTGACATCGAGGAGGTATGTGTGGAAGAGAGAAAAGAGTTCTTACTTCGAATATTCTATTTGTTGCTTCTGTTGTCTTTTTTCATGTCTGTCCTTAATTTTTGTTTAGTGAGTGTTTTTACTATTTGCTACGCACTTACAAATACGTTGCTAAATAGAAACATCTTGAAATTATGAATCGCATTATTACTATTAAATGATTATATTGTTCAATTGTTTCATTCAGAATGCTATTTGAATTAATGAGAATTTGCCGTAGAAATCCATGTTTAAAATACTTCTACAATTCAAAATAATTTACACATTCCTAACCTCCTAATGTGAAATTATTTACAATTAAATCTTAAGTATACGTTAGTTTAGTTGATAAGAATCTAATTATCATCCCTTATGTAGTAATTGCAATGTTTAATCGTAGTTATTAACACACATCTGTACCGAAGTATTTCATTTTGAGATGCGTTAATAAGGTCAAAAGGTTATTTGGAAAAGCCAGAATAATTTGCCTGTAAAACTAACATCACCGCTTTACATTATTAGCTAATATTCAAATGGTACAACTTTAAAGCTTTTCATGTTTAGTGGTCATTTGATTTTCGAGTATATTTGACAAATGATTATGTAAATTTATCGGATCAAAATCTATCATGTCTATAAATATCTTATGTTTCAAAATCGGGCGGAGAATGTTTTTTCGTCTCAGTTGCTTATAATTCCTGTAATTTAAAAACTTTATTTCTTCTTTCATTAAATCTTGAAATATGTATAATATTTAGGTTCAAAATTTATTTCTCGGTTTTCACCGTAATGATAATGATTTTGTAAAAATAAATTTTTTTAAAATCCTTTTCTTATATCTTAAAATGCATCCTTAGCACCGACATGGGGAGAAAAAGAAATCAAAACTTTATATTGCCCCTGCCAAATAGTGGGATTTCAAAAACTTTTTCCCGGATTCAGCTGGCAATTTCTGTGGGGAAACCTCTATATCATGCAAACAAGTTAGCCCTCTCAGATTTTTATATCACCTTGAGCTCTCAAGAGTGAGTTGGCGCCTACTCAAATAAACCAAATGGCAATGATCCCCCCTCCAGTATAGGGGGAGATAATGGGGGGGAGGGCGGAAATCGCGCAACGTTGCTAATCGGATTGAAAACGAGAGGAGATCGCGATATATCGCAAAATATTCTCGATACAGGAAGGTGTGCGGTCTTAGATATTTGTAAAAAGTGCGATGGCAAAGTGCGTAAAATATATTTTTTGGAAGAGTCATTAAGTTTGATTGGTTCGGCGCTTACCTTTTAAGGGCTTACTGTTTCTTTAGATTAGTGACTAATCGGTTGTAGACTGAAAGTTGCTAAGATTTTCGGATAGGATTCATTAATTTTTCAAATTGATTTAATAAAAGCGAAGGGCGTACTTAATATATTATTTATTTAGTAGTTTTTAAAATTTATGTAGGTTTCTGGTTTAAAATATAATCGATAAATATTTTCTGTTAATGTGAGAGGTAATTAGAGTTTCATTTGCATATGAACTAAAGCTGAATTGTTAAATATACCAATGAACCAATTAGGAATTATTTTTCTATCCAGTGTTTAATTTTTAATATAAATCATAATGCATGAATACGCTTGATGTGAAAATATATTTGTCTGTAAGAAATCTGGATAGTTAAAATGGGTTTCTGAAAAAATCCAAAAATTAAACACACATTGTACTAATTATTTTTTAAAAAAAGATACATTTTGTGATTTTACTCGTGAAACTTATTTCTTTAAATTGTCAGACAGTTTTGAATATAATCTCGAAATACATCTTATATATACATTTAATAGGCAAAGAATAAAGCGTTTCTCCTAAATACTGAGCTCTTATTAAACTCTGATAGGGATCTTCGGAACTTTCTGCATATTTTTTTTTATATTGATGTAAATTTAGTTATTTAAATATTTCTATTTTTAAAATATTTTTTTGTCGCATTTCCTTAGATTATCTTAATTAAACCACTAATGAATATTTATTGGTATTTAATTAAAATTTGAAGAAATTTTGTTTGCGATGAACTTCTATTTATTAGCAGTTTTAAAAAATTTTTCATAATATAAAATATTCCGTTAAGGAAGAATAACGAGCAATTATGCATATAATTTTTTTTATCATTGTGCATATGCGTGTAATCGAATTATTTTTCAAAAATGAATTGATCCATATCCTATGTAGCTTTCGTAGTATTTGTTTTATATTATTTTTGTCTTTAAACAGCTGTGATTTTCTTGCGTGAAAATCATCACTATATACTCACATTACATTCAATTTGAAAATATTTTTCTTATAGTTAGAAAAGTTATCCATCAATTGAAAATTGTTTATTTTTGTTTAAAAATAAAAGTTGTGTTACTGTAGAGAGTAAATATGTAATCTGTTTCATATGTGTACAAAATATCCAAGCGTTTGTAAGAATGATGCCCGTATTTTTAAATAAAGATTGTATCTCTTAAAATGTGACTTTCGTATTTTAATATATAGGATTGTAAGATAATATTTGAAAAACGAATCAAAGTTCTTCAGCAATAGACTGATACCTTATCGTATAGATAGTTTTGTCTTTTTGAAGTACAAGTTTTCAGTCAATCGAATAAAGACAAAAAAGAGCTTAGAAAACTTCAAGGTTACCCCAAACGTATGATTCGTGTGGGATTTTGAAAGTGTTTAAAGTCGGCGAAACACACACCAATCCGTACCCCCCTTCCTCCCCCGTACGATTCGGCATCGGAGCGTATCATTCATCTTTAATAATAGCCGAGGATGGGTGCTTAAAAAGTAGTCGGCGCATTTCCATTGGTCCGATATCTTGCGAGCATGTAATTAAGGGCTACGGGATGGTATTAGGAAGCGAAGAGAGAGCGTTTATTCTGGAAGAGGATAAAAGTGGATGCGGCGGGAGGTAATGCCGTAGGCGGCAGCGAAATCTCCGTAAGAGAGAGAAATGCACAAGCCCTAAGTGCCGACACTTGAGCCGTTGAATGTCACAAGGTGCTCAGTTTTAAAGCGGCCCGCGAAAACAAGATGTAGAAGTGCGCCCCATTTGACTAAAGGTATTGTCGTTCTCTAGCACAGGTGGTTGAGCGGATTAGGAGGGGCGCTCCCGAAAAGAGTGCACGCGCAACCAAGAGAGAGAACTACCGAAATCTAATCTCTCGACTGCATTAGAGTCGGAGATGGAAGGTTGATGTGCTTATGGAGTAGGAGGCGAGCGGGCTTTTGGGCTAGCGAGAGTCTGCCCAAAGCAGCTTTACCGCGAGGTCCATGTTTTATTTAAGGTTGGATTAGGACCCGTGCATTTCTCGCCAACTTCGCCAGCGCCCGTTACTTGCTGGCTTAGGCAAAGCAGCGAACGGAAGGTCTTTTCGGAATCCGGGCTCACGGCCTGACGCACGTCAAGGTGTAAGAGGATTAGGTGGACTGACAGCGCCCGGATCTTCTTCTCCGTCCTCCAGCCCTAACACCCCCTCAGAAGAGGCTCTTCATGCAGATTTTCAAGTAGGGGGCGGACGTGTGTGAGGGCCGTTTTTTTTTTTTCTTCTTCTCCTTCCCTTTTCATTTGTCTGTGCTCTAATAACTGGGGGGTTTTTATTAGGAGGGCCGGTAATGAAGAACCTGCCACCGGGTTCCTTCGCAATTGGCGTCTCTCTCTCTCTTTTTTCCTTTTCTGAGGGGTCGGAAATGGTTTGGTTGGGGGAAGCAAGCCACAGATTCCGTAATCCTCTTGCATTATCTGAGGTTTAAAGCGAAACTCTTGTCGTTTTATTCCCGACTCGGTATGCTTCTGTGGGGAGCTGATTAAAAACTTTTTTCCTTTACCCCGTGTACCCCCTTTCTATTAGTGTGCTTGAGGAAAAAGGAAGACTGGGTCCTCATTTTCTCTTCGTCTGCTACTGTGCCTGTGCCTTACGCTGCCTTTTTATTGTGCGGGGCGCCAGATTAGAGGACCCCTACTCTTTTTCTCTACCTCTTGCTCATTAGCTATTCTCCGGGTCTGGCATTGTTATGGTAATTGGCTCGCTCTGGTCTTTCTGTATGGCGCGGTGCGACTTATTCGCGCCTCTAATGCTCCTCTAAATGGCGACCTATTCAGGCCCGAGTGCGAGCCTTGTAATGAACTAACACACCGAGAAGAGGGTCTCCTGCCTTGACCTCGCTAACAATCGAAACACGCCACGTCTCATTAAATAATTTCACCCGGACGACCTCCTCTGTTATCAATTGACTTGACAAACACTTTCTACGGAATCTGCGCTGTAATGTTGTTGTGTGAGGCATGCACACACTATTCAAGAAATCCGATATCCAGGTTTCCGCCGCCCAAACTTGAGATTTATTGAAACAACCAAAAGGTTAACCATCATCTCGATGTACATTTAAACATGAAATCTGAAAGATATACATTTACTCAGTATTTTATATATAGCATTCTGCGAATATTTGTCAACTGAATTGATTAAATCTGAACATAGATTAGAGATAATAATAGAGATTAGCATTAAAAAAGAAAATACTAAACATGGACTTTTCTTATACTCATTACCGAATTGTAACGATTTATTCTTTTAATTTAGTGCTATATAATTCTATATACTAAGCACAGTAACTATTGACATATGAATGTATATGCTCTCTAAATCGCAGCATAATTGTATTCTCAGCAAAAATAACTCAAGCTTCAGCCTGAGTTTTGATTTAATAACTAATCGGATACTTATTCTAACTCTCTATGATTGTCAGATTGGTATGCGAGACTAGTAGATAAAATGTTCGTTAAGTGTATTAATAATTGTATTGATTAAAATCTGTCAAGTTCATTTAATTGTGCCTATGATTAACTGAAAACAGTTTCGCAAGTTTTTTTTTTTTTTTTTTTTTTTTTTAAATTCATTCTTTATAAAAACTTCAGGTATGATTAACTATATTCTTAAATTATTGTCATCCTCTAAAAGGATAATGTTTTGTAATTAAATAAGATGTTATTTTTGATAGAGCGTTAAGTAAATTTCGTTGAATTGCTGTACGTTTAGATAAAACTGCGCTAAAAGTACTTATCTAAAATAGTTTTGATTACTCTTTGGCAAGTCTAGTTTTTATAATGAATGAATTAGTTTTGTAGTGGAAAATTTGAAGGTTTTCATCCTGTTTTTGCAATACTTATTCACTATAAATAATATAAATGGTTAGATAATCAATAATATGAATATATATAAATATTTCCCTTTGACACAGAATTAAACGGACGAAAAGTTCTTACAAAGCGAAAATTCTTGCATTACATAAAAGGAATTTATTTTTGCTTTAATATTTTATTCATTCAATATATCTGGATAAAAATGAAAGATAAATACTCATTATCCATTCTTTCCATCGATTTTCGAGAACGAAGTTATTACCCTGTCCTTTTTTTTTTTTAAGTGAGTGATGGTGGATTTTAATGGCGCAAGAGCCAGATATGACCATACTGCGCCAGATAATAATTTATATCCAGTAGGAACAGTTAGTTGTATTAAATAGAACTTTAAAAAAATTTCACTAATCTAAATGAAAGTACTATATACTAATCCCCCCACCCCGATATTCTTAGAAACATTCATTTCATAAAAAGAAAATCAGTTATTTCTTGTCTATAATTGTAATTTACGCTAGAATTTTTTTTTATTAGCGTTCCAGAAATAGCTGTCTTTCGGTCGTCGG
>BMAW01016158.1:1602416-1633011 GCA_019974015.1 Nephila pilipes
AGTACTTAAAAATCCTTTTTAAATATTTGTGGCCTACAAAATTTTGGTTTTTTTAATATGTCCTTTGGGCGCCCCCCCCCCCCCCCCTTCTTTGATGATTTTATCTTAAGCATTCTTTTTTTAGGTGCTATTCAGTTGAAGAACTGGAAACCGCTCTCTTTCGATCAAATTACGGAGTCACCAGAAGCCACAGTGGGAGACATATTAGGTGAACTGTCTTCAGCAGCAACTTTAAGAATACGTTTGTACAGGTGAGAAGTCACCTTTTTTTTAATTAAATTTTTTTTTAACCCTCTTTATTATTTTTAAGCAATTTAGGGGCGTACAGTATCACGACTTAATTAAACTATGTACACATCACACACAAGTGTCTTGGTAATTGATTAGGGTAGGTTAAAAGTAATGTGAGAGATTACCATTATAATTATTATTATCATGTCTCTTTTTTGATAGAAGAGAATATATCATACGCGAGTTTTGAGAGCTATCTTTAAATCAGTGTTGTTTTAAGGAGTCAATTTTCATGCAATGTGTATGTTTTGTATAATTTACTTTTTTTTTTTAAATATAAATATTTGGGAAATGGGGAGAATAGATCGCTTTAATTTTTGTATTTTTTTTAAATTGAAAGATTTGTTTTTGAAATTATATTTGTGATATATCAGACATCTAAGTTAGAAATCGTACTACTTCGAAGCAAAGGTTTAACATTAGATCATGCAACAATATCGAATCAAAAGTTGATGTTTTATTTGAAATTTAAACTAAGAAATTGTTTAGAAATATTATCGCTTTTTTTTTTTTTTTTGAAACAAACAATAATAAAAAGTTTAAAAGTTCCCGAGGGACCTCTGTTTAATACTACTATAATTAAAAGATATTTTTGAAAAAAAATTAGAAGAATTTAATTATTTTTCGTTATTTTAGATTTTCATTTATATTTATACTAAATAGTTTTAGAAATGCCATAAAAATGGCTTATGCTCATCTCCATGCTTCATATGAAATTTTACATTATTTCCCCTTAAAAAGGAATAAATCTTATATTTATCATTTTAATAATATACAATGTAAATAAACTTCTGGCTGCCAATTTACTACAAAAAGTATATCCAAAGAATTCTTTTGTGATACTTCAGAATAAGAAATATAGAAAAAGTGAACGTTTACACACAAATGAAGTGTTTTTTCTTAAATGCGGTTTAGGATTATTTATTTACTTTTTTAAAATGACACCTATAAGTATAGAGAAATTATTCTAGGAGCATTTATCAGAATAAATTTAATTCACGTTGTTAAGAAAAATAAAAGTTATTTTTTACATTTTTTTGCTTATAACTCTTATGCATGATCAATGCGAACTTCATTATAAAGCTTAATAACACGTTAAGTGAGATCATAGTGTAGAAAAATTATAAATTAACCCCAAGTTAAATTGATCCAAAAATGTGCATGCACATTTCGCATCTCATACACATAAAGATAGGTTATTTTTTTCGAAGTAATAACTTAATTAAAAGTTAAATAACAGTTGAAAATTAAAATAGAAAACCACAATATAGCAATTTATTACAGTACTCATATATGGATAAATAGAATGTAATCCATCATAGTTCAAATTTTGAAACCATTGTATCCAATTAATTTGAACGTCCTATTAGATATGCTTTGAACTAAGGTTTTGCTGCAAATTAGGTTTTAAAGAGATCCAACTCCGGTCTATTTTACTGCTTTAGCTCCGACAGGGTAGAAAATTGGAGTCAATTTCATGATAATTCCCCAAATATTTTCCTCTAGACTAATAGCTGGCCAATCCATGATGGTAATTTGATTCTGTACTAACCAAGTTTTAGTTGATCTAGATGTGTGGATCGAAGCGTTGAGCTGCGGGAATATTCAGCTCTTTACCTTCCATAGCCTTTACAAATAAATTCAAATGAGTCTGAAGCACATCCTGATAATCTTCAGAGAAGACTAATGACTTTTTAGGAATCATAAATCAGTTGTATTGTTGAAACAGAACGCGGCCCACTACATGTTGGAACCCTCTTCTTCCTTGATGCCGGCTAAAGAAAGAGCATAGTTCTCTTATGATGTAGTGGCAAATCGTGAAGTATAAGTTTCACCTATTCCAGAATTGAATTTTATTAATTTTTTTTCATATCATATCAGGCATGTTTTAAATTTCAACCCTCTACCATTCGTCTTCACAACCTCATAGATACGAGCTCGTAGTTCGCTTTACGAACTGAATACTGGAATGAGACTCCAAAAGTTTTTGGCAATAATAGGTCCAACTATCTGGACCATCCGTATTGAATCTATTTTCATCACTGAAGAGAACAGTTAACCATTCATCTTTCCAATGCATGTGTTTCTTAGCTCAAAGTAGTCGCACCTCTCTATGTTGTGCTTGTGAATTGGTGCTCGCCGCATATTGCGACAAACATGAAATTTGTTTGCTTGTAAAAGACGATGCACTGTAGATCTGGTCACTGGAATGTCTAGGTTATTGGAAATTTGGTAGACAGGCATTTTTTTATTGGTAGCAGCTCGTATAATCTGTCCATCTTGTCATTGAGATGTCTTCTTTGATCTTTCTCTGTTCGTTTCCTTATTGTAGATTTATTGTAGATGTGTCATAACGCGACAAGATATTATATATCCTTGATCTATTGCATAGCATGTGCTTAGAAATATCCGAAATCTTCATTTTACACTTAAAACGTTAAATTTCGTTTTTATCAATGTGAAAACTCAATGTTGCGAGTCATGTCGTGAGAAGCTTTCAATCGAAAAACGAATTTGTTTTTTATATTTAACATCAATTGCGTCATAGAAAAAGTCATTAAAATATGCACATTATTCTGTTTCTGAACTTGTAATGCGGATGTTTATTTTTGGACTTACTAAAGATAAACATGACTTAAAAAATAAACGTGAACAAATTTTTAACTATTTCTCTTTTGTACTCATAATATTATATAAATTATTTATTATTATTTAGCTCCTGCACTTTTGTTTTAATTGTTACCTAAAAACTACCCTCTAGTCCACACGTTTGAGATCTACTACAAAACTCCAGCACAAACTTAATGTTTTGCTAATATAATAATAATACTAAAATATTGCTTTTGCTATTCCATATGCTTGGAATCGAAAAACTAAGGTTAAAAGATATCTTGACTTTTATCTTGCTTCCGATTTTTAAAGTTATTGGAAGTAATAAAAGACTAAGCGATTACTTTATCTTTATTCCATGTTCTCTGAATAAAATTCAAGTAGTTTCTTTGTATCCATGAATATAATCGCATATATGATTACCTTCAATGACTGTAGTTGCTTTCATAAACTGTTAAATTAATAAAGAAACTGTCATGTTCTCCTCGTATTATTTTCACAGCAAATTACATTAATCTCTTTAATCTAGCACGTTCGAGACAAACTGCCTTGCCGAATCAGTGATTTTGCCAGATTATAAGCGTCAATATAGTTATATCGGGAACACACACACGAACTCGATAAAATTTTTAACTACTAAAATATGTATTTCATGTGTTTACCACATTCTAAATCTGAATAGACTTGTATATAAACAATCGACAAAGTATTCCGCCATCGTCGGAACTATAAAATTAAATTCAAACATTGGACATTAATTGAATATTCTTGTTTTGATAAAGAAATACCAGCGCTAAAGAAAAATTAAAACAGTACACTTTAGTCACTTGCTTACTCTTATTAGTTTTATTAGTACTTAAAGATCACCTGCTGGGTGTCAAGGACATTTTACTTTACATTACCGGATTTTAGAATGTACCGAACCATCGAATGCCGGATTAAAGAGTGTTTACTTACCTTGTTTAACACTCAACAGTTATTATTAAAATTAGATTTTCAGATCTTTTAAACAAACTACTGCGATATTTCTGCAAACTACATCCGTTCTACTGCGATAAACATTTTACTAAATAGCCATGTTTTTTTAGGGTGTTTTATTTGAAGAATTTTCATAGAAAGTGAAAACGCGAGCAAACACAGGGTGCCCACATAAGTCCGCTCTCCCACTCTTAACTTCCGAACGGTTGCAGTTATAGTCATAAAAATGTTGTCTGTATACGCGTGGCTATGCACTACTGGATGTGACCACTTACAGCTCCACCTGATGGAAAACTATGGAATCAGTGCTCCTATTTTGAAAGAGGTATAAGAAGGGGGATACATTACAAAGTAGTATAGCATCTTCGATTTAGTACGAAAGGACAACTTGTGGACATTAATGCCAAGAACTTTCATAAAACGCGTATTTGCTTATCTGCGGTTTTCTTAACTGTAACGGAACGAAATTATAGGGGGGACTAATTATCTCAAGATACCTTTCATTTCGATGTTCAAACTTATCTCCATCAGCTGCTGTGTAAATTGACACCCTTATTTGAACTTAACGTTGTTCACGTTTTAACATTGCGGGTGACACATTGGCATAAGCATCCGCATGCGTCTTCGAAGATATTGCAGTGTTGGCGGAGCAGTTGCATGCACCTGCTGTTTGAGGTATTCCCACTGGGAAAAAGTCAATTGGAGCCAGCTCAAGTGAACATGGAATCCACTCTCTGACCCCCCTCCCCCCCCTTTTTTTTTTAAATTTTATAGATTAGTCACAAAATGTTGATTTTTCTAATATATTTTGGTTTCATTTCCTAATTTATTTCTACTTAAAAGTAAAGTTAATCACACTAAATTTTAACTAAGGCCTTTGTTTCCGTGAACCGAATGTGAAAGAATTGTCCCACTGTAGCTCATGCATGTCGTAAGAGGCGATTAAAATGGGTACCAAGTATCTGGAGGTATAGCCGAGCACCCTGCTCCTGAGGATTATATGAGGGGACTGGTTCTCCAGATTGGGAAACCTCAGGGGCTTACTCTTTAGGTAAATACGGACGTCATGACCCCGAGACACTAGTGATCTTTTCCTTTCCCATGAGATGTACTGTCTGTGGGAAACACGGATACCCTGGCGTTCCTTCGCTATTTTTAACTCACCTTCTTGTCAATCAATTTTCATCTTTTTTCAATTTTTTCAAACATCTAGACCACTGTTTCATCTTGTTTGGCGCAGAGCCACATCTCGCTTTTGCACTTTTAAAAGATACTTTCACATCACATCTGTTTCTGTGATAAATACCATATAAGAATATCTGAATCAGAATTATTTACGAATAAAATAATGAAAAATTTATAATCCTCATTTATATATTAAAGTAAAATATATAATTAAAAATGTCCGAAAGAAAATTACTTTAACATGTATATAAACCCTAGATTCCTTGATAACAAATTACAAAACTACAGCAAAAATAATTAACCAAAATTAAACTGTAAAATTGAAGTTAGTTAATTAATAAATACTACTATTACCATTTAAAAACATAAACTTACTAAAATATACAAACCATCATTCAAGAAAAGCAAGGCACCAAAGTTAAAATAAGGAAATTAAGCTGAAAATTAAAGACAATTCGAAAGAGGAAGTAAAATAATTAAATTCTGTTTCTGGCTTTGATCAGAAATACATGGCTATACTAGTATTATGCATCTAACCACTTAAAACACGTGATTAACCACTCAGCCACTTAAACCACTCAAAAACACTTCCACGCGATAAACATTTATTGCCATATACTTCTTTTTAATAAATTATAAGTTTCAGTAGCGGTTTATTCAAATTTCATGTGAAATTTCACAACAATTCGTTGCTCACTTATCCTTTTTCCGGTGAAACAAACGAAAAAACTCTAATGCGAACGAAGGCTATACAAATCTGTTTACAGAAGCGAGAGGCATTGCATTCGAAAGAGAAGGCTTCACGCTAAACAGCTTCGGGTCTCTGGCTTTTGGCGCATGCGTACTTCTTCTGAAGCAGCGTCAGTCTCGTTATTTAATATCCACATCTGGTATGTTTGAGCCCTCAGTGGCTTGTCGTCTTTAAGTGGGTATCGGCGTCGTAATCCCAGGGTACCCTATTTATCTTTTTCTTTCCCATGAGGTTTACTGTCTGGTGAACACGGGTGACGCACCCCTGGAATATCCTCACGATTCTTCTCTATTTTCGACCCTCTTTCTTGTCATTAATTTTCTTGTCCCTTTTTTCCCCAACGTTTAGATCACAGTTGCACCTTGTGTTGGTGCAGTATAATCATATCTGAAACTTGCGCCATAAAAATTTACCATCATTTATTCAATCTCTTTAATTTATTCGATTAAAAAAATCAGCTTATATTAATTAAAAATTATGTTTTCGGCATCGGGAGAAGTATTAAATTTATCTGAAAATTGAACAATAAATTAAGTAAATGTGAAGGAAAAATATCCATATCATCTAAACTTTTGTGTTTTTCAGCAGTGTCATTGTTTTATTCTATTGAGCTATATTTTAGTGGTTGCTTTTAAATTCTGGATCTTTCTTATTAAGTTTACCTTTAGTGATGTTCATGTAATAGAATTTAAAATTATCTGTAGTAACTTATTTAGAAACGTTTGGTTGTGCTTTTTATCCATTTTACATTTGATTTCCCTAAGAATACAAGATATATAACTCAATGTAGTATTATTGTGCTTTAAATTTGCTGTTTCGAAATAATTCAAAACGTGTAATTCAATAAAATATTGTGACAATGTTCTACTCCTTTATTATCCATTTATTCGCTGCTTTTAAATGTAATTTATCCGGTCCATTCTCTATACTTACTAATTTCAATTCAATCTACATAAGTCACGTTCCATTTTATAGGGAGGAATTTTGTATTCAAACATGATTTTAAAAAAAAAAAAAAAAAAAAAAAAAAAACGAATTGAAAATGGCGATTGCGCCTAATGTCACAACTCTTTTAAAAGATATCATTAACTTCTGTAAAAGATTTTCTGTTTGAAATGAAAATATTTCATAAGACAGCTTAAAAACCACATTAAGCTTACTTTTCGCTTTGTATGTTGCATATAGATTCAACTTCATGAAAATATACTTTGAAAGTTAAGAATGGTTATACCATAAATAACAGAAAGCTTGGACATTGCCTGTTTAATCAGGTTGCCATAAAATGCATTCCCGTCTATTCAGAGGTCGGAAATCGAGTCTGAGATAATATATATAAAAAAAGGTTGTATTTTCATTTGATTAAATATAAAATCTCAACTATAACGGAAAATAATACTAGATTTATTCAAATTTTCTCGAGCCAACCATAAATAAATTGTTAGTATGAACTCATTCGTATAATCAGTTCTTAACATCTAGAGTGGTGGAAACTATTCCATTTTAAATTTATTTTTATTTATTTATTTATTTATTTTTTAAAAAAAAGCAGTAAGAAATTATTTTTTAATTTTGATCGAGAGTCATTTTATATTTAGGTTTCATTACCTGTTTCGCCGGACCATAAGTAATTGCATTTAATTTCTTGTCTGTTACACCTTTTTTACGGGAAGGTATGTAAGTTTTAAGCTGTTGTAACATGGCAGCTATTGTGAAAGATGGAGAGAGAGAAGAGGGAGGGGAATCTGTTGATTGCGTACCCTAAATATATACTAAATCCCTTACAGCGGAGTCTGGTTTGCGAGGTATTTTTCTGTCATCATAACGTACCTAATTGAAGAAGGAATTGGAATACCCAACCAAAACATTGCTTCAATTAGTTCCTAACAAACAAGTAATTATCACGAAAATACATTCTGTCCTTACGTCTTCTAATTAACCTATGCAAATATAAATATACGCACGTAAAAAAAGTTAAAAAAAAATAGCACCTATATGATAAGTCGGGAAGGGGGGAGGAACGCACTTCTCATATCATTGAGGGTGATAGGGCGGAAAAGATGCTTATTTTTTCCCCTGCTCGTTCATCAGCTCTATGTCTAGTCTAGTTTAAATTCCCGTTTTTTAATTGAAGATACGTAAAAAAAAAACGTTTTATTACGTTGTAATTTTTTACGTTTTAAGTTTCCCTCCTTCCACTGATCGACGCTTGTACTTCATTAAGAGGCAAAAAGAAGGAGTAAGAAAATACATTTCCCCCTCCGTCTTTATTTGACATTTTGCTTCTTATTATATAGCCTCTTTTTCCCTTTCCGATTCCCTGACCGACTCCTTGCTTTTCCCCCAGACCGGTGAGGAAAATGTATACACTTGTCTTCCCCCACCCTACGCGTTTTTCTTCCGTAAAAGGCCTTCTTACGTTAATCATTACTTACATTATTTTTCAAATTCCAATAGCAAAAGTTAGTGGTAGCTATTAGAAAATGAGAGACTTTTTTTTTTTTACCCCCCACGTCCCTCTGCTCTTCCTCATCTAGCGGGGAAAAAGAATGGAATATATGCCGCTTTAAAGTAAATTTAATTGGGGAAAATGTATTTAATAAAGAATTTTCTTTTCCGGTAGCATAAAAAAATTAAAAAAATTTCATAAGCTGCAAAGAATGCTTGCTCTCGCTCTGCGGCAAGTAGAAAATCTTGTGCGTTTTTCTAATAAGTTCTGCTACATGGCTTAGGGGACGGTATTGCTCGATACTGTGTGTGTTATCTTTCTCAAATTAATTAGAGATTAAGCGTGGCCTGCCGTTTGGAGAGGTTTTTCCTTTTTTTTTTACCATCTCTTTTCTAATTTTTTATCTCTCTCTCTCTCTTTTTGGACTTTTTCAATTTATATGCCAGCGAGACGCGCCGAGCAAAAAATATTTCGCATAATTGTGACTTTTAGGAGCGATGGCTATTTGTCTACATTCTTCTCGAAATTGCTAATGAGAAGGAAAGAAATATTGAGAATTGGCGTCAAAAAAAAAAAAAAAAAAAAAACTACGACAATTAAATGCCTCGCTTTGGACACAAGGACGTGAAAAAAATATTAAAACAAGACTGTAAAAAAAAAAAAGTGTTTGTGTAAAAGACATAGCGTAATGAAAATCCAGGTTTCTGTGTTCCCAAGTGGTCATGGAGGCTTGGCGAGCGTTCAGTTTCTTCTCATGGTTGAAGACTCTTCTTTGTTTCTGTTATTCTTTTACTCTTATTCCATCCCTTGTGCTTTTTCTTCTTTTTATTTTCTTGATTTTTTCCTCTTTGCGCCCCCTCACTATTGCTTCCCTGTTGCTTTTTCTTAACTCTCCGAATCCTTTTTTTCCTATTAGTTTCAAATGTCACAACTTTTGACTTTCATTTGTTTAAGTACATAAATATTGTTATTTGATCTATCGAAGCTCTATTCTTTTGAATTGTTCGTTCAGCTAGTATAATAATTATCATTGTTTAGTTCACGGGCATTCTTCATATGGTGTTTAATGAGGTTTTTGTGAGTAGTTTTCTAAAGATTTGAATCATTCGTCTACCATCCAACTTTTGATAATTGTCGATTTCACGCTGCTTTAATACCTGCGTATATTTCTTGATAATGTTTCACAACCTCTGTTTGGCATCCTACTATATGTGTCATGTATTTGTTAGTCCTTAAATTGTATAAGATATATGGTTTTATTAAAATTTATAAATTATTCTGGTGTCGCTTTTATTTCTCTCTCCTCTTTTATTTAGTTTCTCTTATCTTGTAATGCCAGTTCTTTCTTTCTTTTTTTTTTTTTTTTGTACCTCTCAACTTCTTATTGTGTTTCTCTTCCGTTAAATTTGTCAAATTCTCATTGTCATCCCTTTATTACTTGTACCTTTGTTTGGGTACAACAAAATCATTTTTTTTACCTACATTCATATCATAATTCAGCTCTTTTTTTGGTACGCTGTACTCATAAACTGAGCAACATATCATTTTTCTAATAATTTCCTTTCAGTGGTTTATAAATTGTGTAAGTTCCATCTCCCTATGCAGAGTAATTTTTTAATATTATAATTTTTTTGTTTATATTTTTGAAGTATTTTAATGTGATACTACATATTTCTTCCAAGCATAGTTTAAACTTTCATTAAGTCTTAAAAGTAAGTTTAATTGTTTGATTATGTCGTTCCAGACTAATTAAGTTGAGAAGATTTAAAGTGCCTTATGAAAATAACAAGAATTTCAGAGATTTGCTCAACAGTTTTTACTTTAATTTTTAATTTTTATAAAATTATTGAAAATATCGTTTGTCTTTGGTTTACTTGAGGGTACAATGATACATACCTTCTATTTATTCCTGATATTGAACTTAATATACACATTGCTATGTATAATACAATCAATATTTCGGAATCTGTTAACAGAATAAAAAAAAAAATTACCATTTCAGAAAAGTTTTCTGAATCCAAGTATCCATGGATTTCGTATTACTTGTAAACTAGCATCATAAATAAGTCGAACCTAATAGGTCAGACAAAGTAACTGGTTGAAAAGTAGCTCAATTTTAAAAATACTATTTTTAAGGAACGTTTTTCTCTCTTGCTACTCGAGAAATTCTACTCAATGGACCTCTTGCTGCACTCAATGCTCATTTAACCATATTCAGTAGAAGCATATGTATATTTTCAGTAAGGCTTTATAACATAAAGTAGTTATCATTTCAAAGAAAATAAGTACAAATAAGGCTGTGTGAATCCCGTAAAATCATACTGAATCATCATAGTTTTTCAATATCATTCCTTATACAAAATTCTAGAACACAATGTTATTTCTTGCTTGTGCTTCAGTATGAAAGCAATTGGAAGCATGTTTCTGACTAAACTGTCAACAAATTAGGAACCATATTTTGTTACTGTTGCTTTAAAATCATAGTATTAATCAGTAAATTAAACAATCATTGCTTATCTAAATATGTATAGAACGTATCAAAACTTTTTTTAGTGGTTTCTCTACATTTAAAGTATAATATTAATATTTTTTGCTCATCAGAGGGTACATTTGTACTTCATTCAGTCTTGTGTGTTAGAAAATATGGGCTTTCCAGCCCCCCCCCTTCCCAGGATGTACTTAAAAGAGATAGATATAAGAATAAAAGGGAATAGATGATGGGGGGGAAAACGTATTATAAACTATAGTACGGGATATTAAGTATAATTTAAGCCAGTTATGTATAGCAAAGATGTTAGGATAACTTAAGAGTTCTTAAATGACGTTCACCTCTGGCTAGTAGTCATTAGAAAATCTTATTGTGTGTACCAAAAACTAGCCCGAACGCGGTGATTACTAAATTACGCTAATATGCTATTTGAATTACGCTAGTTATATAGAAAGTAAGATGTGAACAATGGCATTGTATTTAGAATCTATAAAATATACTAATTTCAAGATATCGGAACTCGTAAGTCTGTTTGGATTCCAGAAAACAATCGACGCATCCACACTGATACGTTAAAAAAATTATCTTTGTAAATGAAAATACATATGTATAGGTAAATGAGTTTTTATAATAGGTCAGAAAAAGGACGGGAAAAATAATTTACTTATTTGAATTTTTTGTTACTTTCGAGTTTTATTATTATTTTTGATGCACGAAATTTATTATTTTGCTTTCTAAAAGAAAACTGACTCCTTAATTTTTTTTAAAAAAAATTTTTTTATTGTATTTATACTATCTTAAAAATTATCTTGACAGAGGTTCAAAATTACGAGGTCCGTCGCCAGTAGCCCTCGTGTTGCTTCTAGTGCGACGTCAATAAAAACTAAACTAAACAAAAATCTTAAAAATTATGGCTATTTCATCATTGGTATAATGCTGTAAGAATTAATAATTAGTTTTGAATGGAAACTTCATTAGAAAACGAAAGTTATATTGTTATTAAATGAAAATAGTGCTATAGTCCTAAAGAGTAGTATATATATATAAAAAATTGTATGTAGAGAATATATAAACTTGCGATGCTAAACTTAACTGAATATATTGCAAAAGTACTGTGTGTGTGTCACTATTGGAAAAAAACAATTTTTTGAGATTAATTTCTACTCATGTAGGAATGCTTTGTTTGATTACGCACACATTTGATAATGTTTCATTTAATAAAATAATGTGTATTGTGTACGAGTATTCTCTTAGTGTCAAAATAAATTTCATTATTTTGAAAAGCTAGCTAATGTCTCTTTCCAAAACACAATTCGCTGAAAAATTATTCCATTGCATGATACAGTATCTCACCATTCGTTAATAACAACGAACTGTTTTAATGTGTTGACAGGTATTAATCGTATTAATAACAACTTGTTGTGTAATAACATTTGTGTCTGTTGTTATTTAATATTTTAAACAAGAATTGCAGTGAATTATCTGGGATAAATGTAGACAGAGAATATTACAATACTATGAACTATTTATGCCAATGAAATGAATTATTGGTTTTGTGTTACATGAAATATTAAAATGCAAAATATTTGTGATTGAGCATGTTTGTTACATTTTTTACATTGAAATGACATTACTGTAACTGGACTTTTTGGAACTCATTGGAGTATGTTTTTAATTTTTATTGGCATGCCTAATATTTAAATGTATTGTAGGGGCGCTCAGTTTTATTGTGGACTATGTCCATAAAATTCTTATATGTACTTATATGCATTACGCTTAGCTATAAAAGACAGTTACGTGATAATTATATGGAGCTTTTTAAATTCTTATTTAAAGCTTTTTTGTAAAAAAAATTATTTTAATAAATTTCTGTGTGAACTAATTTGATTATCAAAAACAGGCTTCTTAGATATTGTCCAAGAAGCTTTAAAATAAACTGAACGCCCCCCTTTTTAAAATTATCTTAGTTAAAGTGGGCGAAGCTCCTGGATGTATGAGTAAGTAAAAATTTCTGCCTTCATTTCTGGCCCCGAAAACAGTATGCCTTTTATATTTCAAATAATGCAGTTAAGTTTTATTTTGAAATGGAACTTATTTTTCCCGTTAAGGTAGTTATATACATAGGGGGCGCTAATTAGTAGTATAGGGAATTTTGATTATATCTTCGTTAGTTCACACAGAATATTTATTACTTTTTTTTCCGTATTTGAATGTTTTAAATATTATAATTATTAGTAAACATTTTTAAAATTATTGTATCATTACATACATTAACTTTAATAGAAACTGCGGCTTTATTTGGCTTTTGTTATAAATAGTCGCGAAGTGAAAATTTTTGTGAAATTAATTTCAAATTTAACTTTCATAAACTTTTGACAAATTTTCTTGTGTGGTATTTCATGAAATACGAAACAATAATTGCGGCCTAAACACAAATTAAAATTTTTCCCGTATTACGCATTTTTTTTTTCCCTTAAAGGCAAGAGATAATAAGCCGCAGCTCTTTTTCAAAAACAGTGCATGCCATATATTTCGAATGAAAAATGTAATATTTTGTGTTGATTGGGAAAAAAGAAATAATGCTACGAAATCTGTATTTTTTTTTATTTCTTGTTTAAAAACTTTTTTACTGTATATAACTACCATAAGGGAATGGATATCGCGAGTTTCAAGTTTCAGATTTTGAATATTTAACAATTTTTAGGGCAGTGGCTATTATTTATGTTTGTATTTTCGGTAAAAACATTAATGGTTGTTTAGGTCCCCCCCCCCTTTTCCCTCTTACTTTCATGTATCTTTTTCAAAAAAAAAATTATGAAAATTAAAAACTAAACATCTATTCATTTACATTAGATGAACGTTTATGCACGTAATACCTCTGCAGAAATTAGAAATGACTTTAATTAAATAAAAAAAGGGGGGGGGATTTCAAACCAAAACCCGTTTTGGGAAAGAAAAATAATCAATTTACCTAACTGCTTCTTTATTTTCGAAATATATGTCAGTTTCAAAAACTAACTGAATTTACAAATTGGAGGTGGGCGGGGGACATTTATAAAACGCAATCCAAATGTTTTCCGCTAAATGATTAGTTGAATAAATTCCGGACTAGATTTGGTGGTGGATTCGCAGTGTATAAAAAGGAAATCGTAAGTTGCTCCTAAGGGGCAATTCCGAAAAGCTCTGAAGCTCTCCGTAATCCATTCCCTTAGATTTGAGAGCAATTTGAATGTAACACGCTTGTTTAATTGCATGATTAGTGATGTTTGGATTTTGATTTTATTCATGTAGTCGTCCGAAGCTTCAAAGTGCTAATGACGTAAAGGAAAAATTGTTACAAGTCCTTTTCGCTCAATCCCAGAACCTATTGGTCAGTTCCGGCTGCCCCATCGACCAGGTGAGTGTGAGTGTCTTTTTTCTCTGCTTTAAATAAAAATTCCCTCTTGTATGTAATCCGATTAATAATTTAAGCTGTAAAGGTGAGTGGAAATATTTTCTTTAAGAAGATATTCGACTAATTTATAGATTGAACCGGACGATCCATGTTGGTTGTATTATTCAAAGGAGTTTTCATGGTTAAATGAAACATCTCGAGAATAAAAATGTTTTCCACCCTCCCCATTCCCTTATATGTAACTAAATTTACACCTCAGAAAGAAATTGTAATTGCCCCCTTAAAGCTTCAAAACAATTATACTTAGTCATAGAACCCGTCCGTTAGGTGTTCATTACCTTGGATTACACCTTGGAGCTATCTGTCTAAAGCTATTTACCTGTTACTCCGGAGTAATGGTGTGGGAGGGGGAAGAGTATCTCGTCAGGGGAAAAAGAGTAGAATGGTCTTTCGTTTCCAAACATCCCTTGCCTCCTCGTTAGAATGAACCAATTTTGGATCGTTTGGTTTCACTTTGGAAGTAATGGTAAGTGTTGTTGTTTTTGACACTAGATAACTTGCTTCTTTTTAACCCAATTTTTTCTGAGTATATATTTAATTAAAAATGCATTTTTATATTTATTTGTATAAATTGCATCTATAAACGTTTTTGTTAAACTGAAGGATGAAGTTAAGTGTGTGTGAATGAAACATATGCTTTGTATTTGAATATATTTCTTATTTAAAAAAAATGCATTTGTCTGTGTGTATATAATTTATATAGAAATTTGTTTCTAAAAGCAGCGACGAAGAAATTGGATCCCTGTTCATGTTTAAAATATTTTAGATGACCTATTCGCCTGGATGCTAAACCTGCAATTGCATTAAAAATAAATAAATAAATATTATTTATTGTAGTGGAATGATGAAGTAAGTTCATTTTTTGGGGGAGGGGAGGGGGAATAGTTCTGAATCTTATAGATTTAAAAAAAAAATTTTTTTTTTTTTCGAGATAAGGGTTTGCATCAAATCAAAAGAGAACTAAAAAAGGATACTCAGATTTTAATGCACCGTGCTTTTTTAAAACTATTTGTGAAGAATGGTATTATTGTGAATTATATAAATATCAATAAAGATATCGTGTTTTTAAATTTAGCTACAAGCGTAAAAATCTACTCTTGCAAATTGAAATGGACGTTGCTGTATTTTATTCTTGTTATAATTTTTGTAAGCCATTAATTTAAAACTTTTTAAAAGCTTCTATTATATAATATACCATCAACGTAAATGTAAATACTTCTTTACTGAAGAAATTAAAATAAGAATGCAGATTAGTCTTTTAAAAATATCGTAATAGTATTTTTATTCAGAACAAACTGTTTTTTTTTTTTACTTGTTTTCCAGCTTCGAGCCATAGATAACATTCTAATTTAGGCACTGAAACGTAAGCACGTACCGACATATTAAGCCCTAGGTGTTGGAGTGAAGGCGTTACTCCGTTTTTAATACGGTTTTAAGACTTTCTTCCGAAGTATTCTCCCGAAGTCCCTTGTTTGGAATCGAATGGGATCACAGATAGTTGCAAAGTTTTGTTCCGTTCACCTGGTCTGTTATTTCTTTCTTAAGACGCCCAGGTAACGGCCATCTTCTTAATGATTTCCTTTTCCGCGTACGAAGGCATTCGTTTGTGTTGTGCATGCATGCGTGCACATTGTTGCCCCTCCCCCTCCAAATCCCACTCAAGAGAAACTTTTTCTCTAATCTATTGAAATTCCTTCTTCGAGAGTGTGGACCCGCCTTTTCTTTCAGTTTTTTTTAAAACTTTTTTTCTTCTATGAGTGTGCCCAGTGTTGTGAAAAATGAGCTCAGTGCTCAGGCCCTGTGAAATCTGGCGCGTGTTCCTCGGGTTCCCCGGCCCGCCGATAAGCCACGGTTCGGGATCTGATTGTTGATGTTGGGATTACTGAGTTGGCGCCAGTGCATCATGAGCGAGGATTAAGTCTCTTCCCCCCTCACTCTTTTCCCGGAGTTTGAGAGAAAAAGAAGACTTCTTTGCCAAGGACTTCTGTATGCATGAGTGGGTACAGTGCACCTATTGGCAACTGTGCACTAATCACAAAGAATTAGACTGTTGTGAAGGAGTGCTTGCTTGCTGTGATTTGTCAGCAACTTGCTCCACAGCTGACTAAGCCTTTCAAAGGCGCGTCTTACTGACTTTTTCATCGTTTTTCTTGCCTGCCCCCCTCTTTCAGGAGGGGTATGGAAGGAGGAGAAAAAAAATTGTGTACTTAAGTTCTTTCTCATAAATTACTGTCATAACGCATAAAGCCGTTGTCGCGAAGGAAGTCGAGAATTGTTCGCTAGCGGGAAACTTTTCTTCTTTTGCCGCTTCTCCTGTAATGTTCTTGCCTAGTAATTGTTTGTAACGCAACTCTGCACTCGTCCTGGTGATGCGAAGCTCCTTGTCTTTTTCCCGCTACAGATTTAGAAGAAAATGTCTCGATGCAGACTTTCTCCCTTAAAATATTTTCACACTCGTTCCGCTTCGAAGAACTCAACTCGGCCAAAGCTTATTTACTGTCTCTGCACTGCCACCCCAACCCCCTTTTTTTATTTATTTTTTGTCCCTAAGCTTCTAGTTATTTCTAGGGGAGGAGGGCATTTCTTAGCGCCTGTCCCCTGTGACACACCGTTGCGATTTTTTTTTCTCCCTTCTGTTAAGATACTCAAAAAAGTTTTTAACAGTATCAAGTCAATGAAAGGAGCAACGGCTAGGCGATGCCTTTTTTAAGGTTGGATCAATTTGAATTGTTCGAGTTTTGTTGATGGACGGTGCACTTTGTCCCGCTGTGTATAAAACAGGAGCTTCGTAAAAGTTAGAAATTGGCGTAAGAAATTATAATCACCGGCAAAGGAGTTCTCCAAGAGATAGATCTGCTCTAATCAGAGTGACTCAAAAATAGGAGGCTGTCTTGGTGACTGGATTCTACAAAGATACGGTGATCATTTCCATTTACTAGCGTATTTTACTGCGTATTTCCTGAGATACTCTACAATGAAAATTCATTCTTGTTTTTAAAAAATGATTTTGTGTTTTCTATCTTTAAACTGTTTCGATGATCCTTATATTTTATTTATTTGCAAGGTGTTTTTTTTTTTTCCCGAAGTAGAAAATATATGTGTGTATACCGGTATTTTTTGATGACTGAAACTTCTAACAAAATATATCCTACTTGATTATGTATCCCTGTAAAATATTTTATTTCAGATTACAAATTAAAACAATATAACATGAATCTGTCTTTTAAAGCTTACAAATCATTCTCGTGACTTATTAATTTCTATATTTTTATCAAATAAACGCTCTAATAAAACATTTTATTCCCTGTGAATTCTCAATTACGGTCACTGTAAAATCTTATGTCGGATTAATTTGGAATAGTGTCGGTTCGGGATTATTAAAAATACATGCTTGCAGAAAATGAATGAAAAAAACATACTTACAGAAAATGAATGAAAAAAACATAATTACAGAAAATAAACTTTATATTGAACAAGTCGAGTGTGAATCATATATACAAAAGATAGAGACGTCTACTTTGTGAACTGCGAAAGTACGCTTAAATTTGTTGTATTGCTTTCTCCATTTAGATAAAGCAACTGTATGTCATTTGGTTACTGGCGATAAGAGGTGTAAAAAAGGTTTTGAAGACTTTTTGGATAATATTTGTAAAAGGCCCCCCCCCCCCCAATCATTTTTCCTTCACACATTCATAGCTCTTAGAAGATTTCAGTGAAGAAAATTTTTAAAATACGTGAATGAAACAAATGCTATAAAAATTTACAGATCGCTTTGGAAATTAAATTAATTCTTTGTGCAGGCTGATTTGGGTTAATAAGGTTTTACTACATTAAAAAAATTATCTTTAATTTGAAATTTTTTTGATAACTATTTCATGTGTATGCAGAGGTAAATTGCTAACAATCTGATAATTTCGATTTCGAAAATTTAAGTGTGTAAGATTTAAAAAGTATATATTCTGAAATAAATCATATACAGAATCCATCCATATCGTCCCTTCTTTTTCCGTTTATTTCCAGGTCTAAATTAATAAAACTCTGCAATATTTAGTTATATTGTTTATTAGCAGTACTAAAATTCTAGACACACTCAACAAAATCACCCCGATATATTAATTACTTAAATTGCAAGATTTTTGTTCAATCTCATGAGTAAACATTTCAGAACAGTCGCTAAAATTTTTAAATCGTAGGTATTGAATTTAGAGAAAATATTTATTCTCCAATTTAGGATATATTAGAATGCTGGAATACATTGTTAAATATATTGAAAAGAACCTAAACTCTTTAAGTAAAATTTTTATTCAATTGTAAGCTATTACTTTAGTTAAGTATTATTTTTTTTCACTTTATTTTGGGGGTGTAAAAAATGAAACCTGCATTTTTTTTTTTTTTAAGCATTTTTGCTGGTAAATTTGATTATTATTAAAAATTCAAATCTTTAAATTGGCTTGAAAGAATGTAAATGAAAAATGTAATTTTTGAAGCAATTTTTTTTTTTTTAAATATCAAAAAAAGTAAATCATGTTCGATTTACTGCTAATTACATATATTGTCATAACCGAAAGTAGATGAAATTTTTTATATGGAATAACTATAAACGATTTCATTAAACTATGATTATTTTACCTGTTACTTTAGAATGATTCATTTGTTCATTATGGTGTTTTGAATCGATTGATTCATTCACACTTAAAAATATAAACTAGTTAAAAAGTCGGAGGGAATTAATAAAAACGTAATTTTTGCACAGATGTTTTCCATTTATTGAAATGAAACGTATTAATAATTGTCTAGTACTTCATTGTAATATTTATCTAATGAAATTATAAATTTATTTTTAAAAAAATAGGCTTTTTAAAATTAATAACACTTTACCAAATCGCATTTCTCTAAATTAATATTAAGAATTTAAAAAATTTAAATTGCGTTTATTTTTAAAAAAATTAATTTTGAATATTAATAATCGTGTTTTACGAATTTTATTGTTAAACATGTTTAAATGTGAGGTTTAGATTAATGCGAGATAGAAACGTATTAATCTAAATGAAGCTCGAAGTTTTCAAAATGTAGAAGGAAACCTTTTCATTTATGATTAAATATTTATTTCTTGGAAATTGTCAAACTGAATTCGGTTTGTATTTACGATTTAATGTCCACTCGAAACAATTTAACTTAAAAAGTATTTGTATTAGTGTGCACTTAGAATCTGCTGAAGTAATTATATTAATCATGTAAAATATTTCAATTAATTGCACTTGCATCTTTCTTTTAAACAGAATTATAAGAAATTAAAATTACTGAGATTTATATTTGTTCTTTGCGAGACATCCATGCTTTTTTTAATTTTTTTTTCAAAGTTCTAATATTTTAGTTAAATATTGATTTTAACTTTTGGCTGTATATCTCAGTCGTTTTTATTTAAAAGTCTTATTTTCTCATTTGACCTTATATAAATTATAAAACTTTTAATTTTATAAGTACCGGATTATCCACCCTTGGGTTCTCAAATTCTATTTACATATTAAAGATTCATTTTATTCATTCATTAAAAAAAATCCTGTCAATACCAAGTTACAAATATTATGTCGGAATCTTTTGCAGTAAATAGTAATAAATAATGCTCGAGTTACAAAAATATGTGTTTGTGGTATGAAAGTTAAATTTAAAATATTTCTGACAATATATTCAAATGTGAAAGTTGAATTTTCGACTATTCTACTAAAACAAGGATGAATAAGAAACGATATTTTTTTTAAAAAAATTCCTAATTATCAAAGTATTCACTACCTTAGATAAAAACATCGGTATTATGTTTGTTCAGCGAATAATTCTTCGCGCTTGCTAGCATATTAACTCTGCATTATTCGACTTGTATGAAAATAAATTTCTTTCATACAAACAGATAAGTATAATCCAAAATCCTAGTGAAAATACGCATACCAATTCACGCGTTTAATTTTGCATCATAATTGTCCAGTCGTCAATACAGATGTCGCTGCTAGCGCTTCACTAAAACATATACAATAGTACTTCCCGATAAGGGACACGCACCGCATCAGACATTTTGTCCCAAAAATAGAGGTGTCCCAGCCTAGTGGTACTACTGTATATGAAACGAGAGTATGCTGTGAGATGGAAAACTAGTTTTTGTTGTGCTAGTTCGGTAAATTCACCAATAAGTATAAAACTGCTGTTCCAGAATCGCGATTTTATTTTTCATTATAGAAATATATTATTTTATGATAAAAACAGAATTAAGTTCATAATAATAAAATGTAGAATGTAATTATTCGAAATGTAGAAAACTGCAAAAATGGAGCACAACAAAATAATATATTGTTGGCAATTTTTAGATGCATTATCTAAGTACTTCTAAAGTATTCTATTCGATATTCACCAGAATGTTTTCAAATAACACGACAAAAAATATTTCCTTGAAAGCGTGGAGAAAGTTTTAATTTAATTAGCTGGGTAACTGCGTTCTTAGTATAATTACTTGGAAAATTTATAGGAAGAATTATGTTTTCGCAGAAATTCTTCGGAACTGTTCTCAAATATCAAAGCGTTAAAATTAAAAGATTTTAAATAATTTCGCAGTGCTCAGAGAAATCAAGTTTATTCACGATACCGATATGCAATTATTTTTGCTTTTAACTGTTTAAGAAGCCGCACTTTTCGTCTTTTTCGTGTGAAGCTGCGTTGTGCTACTCAGCAATATTCTTCATGTGAACACAGTTTTTTCTTTACTTCATTTCTGATTTTTCAGTTTGAAACTCCTCCTTCTCTCTAAATCAAGAGCCGCTGTTCGGAATTCCTGAGAACCTTTCGACTGCCAATTATTTGAAGCTCTCTTATTATAAGCACACAAATAATAACAAATACAAATATTTCGCCAATTCAGGTAAAATTTCCTAGAAAACAGAATTTTCGGTTTCGCTTCATTTCATAAAGAAGAGGAGAGTCATTATATGGCAATTTTTTTTTTCCTCCCCTTCTTTCTCATTTCGCGAAAAGCGAAACCGCAACAAGTTGTCGTTGGCTGCGCGAGTGCTATTTTTGTAAGATTTTCTCTCAGTGTCTTTTCAAAGTAGCTCCCTCCCCTTTAAAGCAAGAGTGGGGTCACATTTCGGAATGCTTTGATCCCGACGGAATCGGGTTGGTTCCCGGGCCGGAGACTTGTCCGTTTGGGAGGGGTGAGCATCCAGCACCCCATGATGAGCGTGGGGTCTTTTTGCATTGTTTTTCCTTTCCGGTAAGCTTCGGAATGTGGCGCAGCAAAGGCAAGCGGAGAAAAGGGGGCGGGTCCCGTTCTTTGAGGCCGTTCGGCTGCGGCATTAATTATATGAGCCGCACGCCTTCTAATATCATTACGGTGCCTGGGCGCAGACAGCTGGAATTAATTCCATAAACACGAAGCCCCAACATCTTTTTGTGTGTGCGCCTCTCACTTACCGCTGTAATGTAATCTTCATTACCAAGGATTAGTTGTGCGCGCCTCTTTCATCCTCGGCAAGGCGGTCGGCACGTTTCATCTTTTGCCCGTTGCTCTCGGCCGCCAAACGCGCTTTCAAATTTAAAGCAGTTCGCTCCGTAATCCCAGCCCGAGATCCGCTCGCCTCCCCGCGTCCCAGATGGGACGGGATAATGGGATGTGCAAGGAAAAGGACGTCGGCAAAAATGTCTTCCCCCTCCCCCGGCGTTTATCCATTTTAAAGGACGCCCAACTTCTAACGAGATGTCCCCGTTGCGAGCGCAACAAGTAATCGTGTTCACCACCTTTTCCCGACCGCTCACTGGATTAAGGCTGCTGCTGTAGCGAGGGGATTACGATCAAATATCGTAATTAATATATACGACGGCTAAAAACAACTGCCTCCTGCGCCGAGCATATTGATGAGGAACCTGTTTGTTTGCTAAATGCGGTTAACTAGCACACTCTGTTCGCCACGACACTGGGGAATCCTCTGAGAATGCCTAATTCCGGCCAAATACACCCCATCGAAAATGTGATTAAACGACTTTTCGCTCCCTGCAAAAGGGATCCACGAGATGTTAATGTCTTCTAATGTGGTTACACGACTCATCCGGTTGACCGATTCCCTCTTTTCCTTTTGTCGCGAAGAATCCTAACCTCTTTACGTTTTCTTTGCGAAGCGGTCTCGCTCAAAGCTGCCTGCCTGAGATATATAAATAGCGCGCTAAGAGTAAATAATTTTTCTCCACGCTACGTGTCTGCTGCTTTGTTAGCGTTATTATTTATTTTTTCCCCTGCTATCCTTCAACCGGAATTATTCGGTAAAAAAAATGTTTTGATGATATTCTTTCTCGCGGTAAAGATAGGCTTCGTTTTTAATTCAATTTCAGGAGATGCTTTTCAAAAATAGTATTACCTAAATGAGCGGATATCTCTTTGTGTAGTTAATTGCTCGTCAGATTAAATTTAGATTAGTATGTGTATCAAATGAAATTAGCTCTCAACATGCATTAAAATATGGAAAAGAAGCAAAATAATTTAAATGAAGGCACTAGTAAAATATGATATAAAGTAAAGGAAAACCAACCGCGTTTTATGACTTGAGAAATTCATTTTGTTCGAAATCGCTGCAAATTCAAAGTGTAGGAGAAAAAAAATTGTTTTTGCATGCGTTGAGTGTAAAATTATACAAAAATGTATATTATATTTCGTAAAGTTCCAGCGGCAGGATTTCTGCAATTTTAATCTGTATCCTTAATCAAAGGAAATACTTTATATGAAATAATTATTCTTCAAAAAGAATCCGTGGCGATTCCCTAAAATTAGAGCTTTTAATACTTTAAAATTTAGGACATTAGCTCATATCTTAATCAAGTGACACTAATTTCTAAGTTTAGTTATCAGTCGAGAATAATGCTTGGTAAATTCTCTTAACGAACAAATATCTTTTTAACATTTTAACATAATTATTTGACGCAAGGCATTTGACTTGAGGCTCAGTTTTGGAATTGAGGACTTCAAATCAAGTATTTTCTTTTTAAAATTGTGATCGGAATTTTCAATCAATGGAACTCAAAATATATCTCTGTTCTTTTATTAACACATATTTCTTCTTCAGTAGCGTAAATTTCTCTCATAGCAATATCTACTTTCGGTTCATTTAAAGAATAGCGTAGCAGGTGTAATGTCCTTGCTTATCGAATCATGTCTTTCTAGTCTATATATTTAAACAACTGAATAGGTTTCAACAAATCAGATTAGTATATGCTCCAGTTAATACCAATCAGATAACAGGTATTTTGACACGCCTTACTGATGTTTGTATAACGTCTGCTATTTGAGCAATTGTCTGAACTTTAAGTAATATTCAAATGTGTAATTATTTAAAATGATTATAATTCTTTGAAAGAGTCTTCGATGTTCAAACACTTATTGCTAAGATCCTTTTAAGTTTATTTATTTATTTGAAAACATCGATGGAATTTGCTATCACTTTTTAACGTTCCTAGTTACTAATGTATTTTTTTCCCCTGCTCGATTCTTCAGATTTTAAAACTTTTTAACTTTCTTTGTTGCATAATTTCTCATAATATATAAAACTACATATTCTCATTTCTTCTGTGACGTTTTAAAGTATTTGAATTCTATATACTGTAATGACGTGTTGGGAATGACTAAGTACATATTATGCATTCTTATCTATTTCAAAATTAACTAACTCAGATTTACTTTTTATTGAAAGCAATTTTATAGTTTAACATTCAAAGTTGAAATAACAGTGTACATTTTTGAAAAGTGGAATTTTGTCATTATACTAGTGTAGTACTTGCTTTTAAAAATAATTTCAATCATTGAGGATTTTATTTATCATATGCTACACTCAAATTTATTATTAAATTGTATAATTTAAGAATAGATTTGATGACTTGAATTCACATTAATTTTTTTAAAAATATTTCAAGTTAAAAAAAATACAATATTATATTATTTGTAACTGTTCTTCGAATTAAATGAACATATTCAAGTTTTCTTAATAATACTGAAAATTGGAATTAATCCATGTTTATTATTACATTAAATATACAAGCCATACATAACTGATTATAACAAATAACAATCAATGCACTATAAAATTAAATAGTGTCTCTTAATTGTGGCTTATAATTACAATTATGTAATTTTAATTATTACTTTATACTTGTTTTCAAATAACGTAAAGTGATTCTCAATTTTTTTTTTACCTTTTTCAGAAGGAAAAAAATCCATAAACTGTATAATGAAATGTGGAGTTTACTAAATGGCTTTTAATTAAATAACTTAAATCGCTTCATTTCGGTCAATGCTTTACATTTTCGCGTTGCAGTTATTTTTGCTTTTTTATGTATTTGCTGAACAAAACATAAATCCAGTTTTCCCCCTCTTTCTGTTCTCATTTTATTTGATCAGAAATAATTAAATTTATAGTACATAAGTTAAGCAAATATACCATGCATTACTAAATTTCCTAAATTAGTTTTATTAAAGAAACAACGACTCGTACTATAACTTACAGTGTTAAATTAATATTTTGCACTTTTTATTTAGTGTATGTATGAGTGAATTAACAAATATTTAATTTATTAATTCCATTTTCTTGCTCTTTTTAAATGCGCTTAAAATTTTAAATTTTGTTTAACAGTTCATTAAAATGTTTTATTTTGTCGTAACAAATTATAACTTTTATTCCAAATATATAGTTGTGCTCAACTATGAGTCAAGAAAAACATTAGTTTAAACTATTTTTGTCTTACCGGCTTTATGGAATTTTGTGTTGAAAATTTCTTCGTAATAAACTACCGCTTGCAATTTTTTTTTTTTTTTTTTTGTTCTGTGAGACCACATGTGTTATTTTTATTACATTTATTTGTAAAATAAAATGGTTGTTAGTGCATTTCAATGTGATAAAGTATATATATGAATTTTAAACAGTAAATGAAATACATGTAAAAAAATTGAAGGCTTTTCTTCTTTGAAGATACTTCTTGACTTAAAACAAAACGAATGGTTTACTCAAAAGAGTACACCTAGCAAATAAGCTTTCCTAAACAATAAAAAATGTTAAAAGAAAAATGGGTCGGAAGATGAATTGGAAAGGAAACAGAAACTCAAAAGAGATATTTACATATAGTGTTCGTTACAATTTTAACTCCGGACATTTTTTTTTTAAATAATTTAATTTCATATAATCTATACACTTTTTAGGAGATTTATAAAGGCATATTTTTGTGTTTCTTGTTTAAAAATATCTACTAACATAATATATTTTAAATCAATATATTTAAAAGACAAAAAGAAGTTTATTAAAAGGTATAATTAAGTAGAATAATTTTGAACATAATTTGAAAATTTAACGATTGAAATTATAACTATTGTTCTAAATGGGATTAATTTTTTACACGTTTTTAAAGATGTGTTAAAAATTAATCCCATAACAATAAAACAAGACTTGTGCCTCAAAATCTTGAAAACTTTATCATAATATCTCAAAATTTGGTGATTAGTATTAGTGTCGAGCATTTCTTGGACAATGTCTAGTATCATCTTGAACTCGATAAAAACTACTCTTTTTGTTTTTGCTTTTATTTTTTTAACACTTTGTATTATTTTCTAACGTGACACGAAAATATCTCTTAACGTTTTTAAGGAAAATTGTATGTCTCTTTCGTTTCTTGTTATTTTTTATTTCGATGGAAAATAACACACGATTTATCTAATTAGTTCTGAATAATAAGTGCAGTAAAACTCGTTAAGTCGGATTAATTGAGACCAGAGCCGGTCCAGGATCTTAAAAATCCGGGTTAATTGGAGGAAGGGGGAAAAAATGAAATAAAATACTTTGTGAAAAACAGAAGTGCGATTAAAGTGATTCTATTGTATTTTCCATTTAGAAAATCTAGCACCGTACGCCGTTTGTCACTAATGATAAGAGGTGTAACTAAGGTTTTTTATTTTTGGACTATAAGTACAGAATATTTCTAAATTCCCCCTCATTTCCTTTTCTTTCATTCATTCATAGCTGTTAGAAGATTTTAGTGGAAAAAAAAAAAAAAAAAAAAAAATTTCCAAATACTTGGATGAAATAAATACTTGTTATGGAAATTTGCAGATCACTTCTCAAATTTAATCTTCCTCCTTCCATTGTAGACCGATCCAGAGGTCCAAGTTGTAGGAGTCTGACTTACGAGGCTCTGTTGTAACTAGTATCATTCTGTGAAATCTCTTCGAATTGTTAGAAAAGTTTTGTCATATTAAGTAATATATATATCCAAGTATTTTTTTCCAATAGTAATTACATTTTTATTTCCCCTTAAATATCATTTTCTATTCTATAAAACTCTTTATAAATTATAGGTGTCGATGTATTGCAATTTATTTATTTTCATTTTCTAAAAATATATTTAATCACTGACTCTCTAACGAAATTATGCAGAACTAGGACTGAGTTACTTCTGATTAATTGTGAGGATTGTGACTGATAACATTACGAAATTTCATTCAAAAATCTGAAATTTAGTTTTTCGAAATCTTTGCAATAGTGTATATATATATAACAATATTTTATGATGTAAATACGAAATTTCATTCAAAAATCTGAAATTTAGTTTTTCGAAATCTTTGCAATAGTGTATATATATATAACAATATTTTATGATGTAAATGCTTATATAAGTGATAGTTCTTATTGACACTACAGTTGGTAACGCTCTCCATTTTATTATAATATCACGGTAGGCTTGAAAACTAGTTTATTATTATTATTATAAGTTGACTATAATTATGAGATATGTAAATACGGCTCATAATTATTATTTAGAAAACAACCCTATACTTACTGCTGATTATTTATTTGGATTGTGATGTTGATTTGAAATATTTTTTGATAATCGGAATTTACTCTTTTTTCATATTATATTCTTAAATAAGTATAATTATATATATATATATATATATATATATATATATATATATATATATATTTGTGAAATACTGTTTAGATGTATTTAATGCATTTTTTTTCGACTTTAATTTGCAATTTTCTTAAATTGTATATTTTATATCTTTAAAAATAATAGCAGTTTTCTATTTAATTTAACTTTTTCAATATTTTTTTTACCAAAGGTTATTCTAAATTTTATTAATTTATAATCAATTTGTGCATTTTTTCTTTTCAGAGTGTTCTCCAAGCTTTGACCAAAGGACGTCTTGAGTGTGATATACCAGATGAGACCAGGAAAAAGTTTGACCAGTGGTACCTTCAGCAGTTTTTTCAACACTGTAGGCAAGTTGCTTTGTTGCAGCAACAACACCAACAACAACACCAACAGCAACAACAACAGCACCTTCATCATCACCATCCTCATCACCCGGCCATTGTACAACCCGGTGAACCTATAACTGTCTCTGGAAGCCCGCCACACAGTGGTCCCCAAGACTTAGTTTCCAGAGTAGCAATAGCTGGACCCCAGTCTCAAGGTCGAACTCGTATTCGGACTTCTTTCGACCCAGAACTCGAATTACCCAAATTGCACCGTTGGTTTGCAGAGAACCAGCACCCATCCCGGTTGCAGATTCAGCAATATGTGAGAGAGTTGAACTCTTTGGAATCTCGAAGGGGTCGCAAACCATTGGATGTGAACAATGTAGTTTATTGGTTTAAAAATGCTCGAGCAGCGCATAAAAGAGCCGAACAGAAGTGCTGCTCTGAAAGCAACGGGGTTCGCAGCCCTTGCGGTGAGGGCGGGGGCGAGAGTCGTTCAATGGTATCGGAACAAAGTAGTTGTCGACCATCCAATGAAACTGAAGGGGAGAGGTTCAGTGGTGGAGAAAGTCATTCTGAATCGCAAGCAAACAGCTCGGACGATTCAGATAATGCTCATACCCTGGACCTCTCCGTGCGTCGTTGTCACAACTATAGTCTTATGGGTGATTTAGAACATGGTGAGCCTCAGGTGGAACTGAGGATTAAGGAAGAACCAAGAGACTCCAGTAGTGAACATTCCATTGAATCCAGTGATAGTGGTGACGAAGAAGTTGATGTGATGGAAGACATGAGCACGACGATTGATGAGCCTGGAATGAGGGAAAATTACAGTGATGGTATGCAGCAGAATGGCGGTGTATCTGGGAACGAGAGTTTGGTGTCTCAGGAAGGAGACTTAGACCGTCAAGTATCAGGAAATTATCCTGGACGTGTTTTGGGTCGTCTTGAAGAAAGAAGAAAAAGGAATCGAACCTTCATTGACCCTGTTTCTGAAGTTCCGAGGCTAGAACAATGGTTTTCTGCTAATACTCACCCTTCTCATAGCCAGATAGTACGTTTCACGCAAGAGCTCAACAGCATGCAATACAGACAAAAATTCCCAAAACTCGAACCAAAAAATATTCAATTCTGGTTCAAGAATAGACGAGCCAAATGTAAACGACTCAATCTAGCTGCCAATTTGCAAAATATTAGTTGTACGGACAAAATGATATTACCGGCTAATTAGACATAGCTGGATTACTCATAACTTACTTCTGGTGCTCTCATGATTATGTAACCTCAATCATATTCTAGCCTCTCTAGTGACGTGTCTGGAAAACTCAGACACTCAACATAATTTAAAATGCATGAGTTACCAGAAATGTTTGCCAAATGACAGGAGTTAAAATATTATTTTAGAGGGAAAAAAACAGAGTAAACACAACACCTCGTGGCCAGTACATTTTTTCCCTTGGCCAGAGCTAACGTGATTTGAGAGCTTTCTATTTTAATTCACTTGCAATCTGAATAACCTATTGACCTCTCATGATTGTATATATTTCAAAGCATGAGTATTGTAGGTGATAATGTGTGCTTAGCACTCTTTGAGTTACATTTCAATTGTTATGGTTATATTATATGATTGAATTTTACGATTGCTGGTCTAGGTGGATCAACTTACTAAAATATTAACGATATAGTGAGTAAGTACACTCTAAAATAAATAGAAATAAGCTGGAGGGAAAAAAAAACGAAAAAATGCCGTGATATTTTAAACATTTTTCTCTTGCATGCTTAATTTTTTTCAGTACACTTTGTGTGATTTGCTAAAATGTTATGAATGCAAATCGCAAGTTTTTTATTCATTTAAACTTTAAAAAAATGAAAAAAAAAAATCTTAGATGCTGTCTGATGGTTCCTTTCATTGGACTTTTTTTAAAAATGAGAATTAGGACAGTCTAATTTTTAATTAATAATACTCATTTTTTTGTACATTTCAGTGATAAAAAGATACTCAAATTTTAATTTATTTGTATCTGTAAGTAAATGACAGGCTTACATTTACATTATTATTTATTAAACCTAGTGTATGGTTTCTGACTTTGAGAAAGTATTGATACATTGTTCTTAGATGTTGTTAAATGTACAGTAATGTTGGTGCATATGTGTTGCAATAGCTTTCGCTTAAAACGTGTTGCTCTCTCCGACAAAAAATACAAATTAGCAAAGGGATCGTTTAATTGACCGATTGAAGTAGGGAGAGGAGGAATGCTATTCGACACAAACGGATAATCCACCGAATTTTATCATAAGTTAAACAATAAATTTTTGTAACACTTTTCTACGAATAAGGAGAACTAATTCATTTTTATATCTATTTGCCTTATTATTTTAGGTATCATTTTAAATGTTCTGCTCATGTTTCATAAATTTATACTACTAAATGATATCCAAAGAAGAAAGAAGGATTAAATTTCTAAAACTCGGACCATGGAAAAATATTACTTTTTTCTTCATTAATTGCTTCAGTTTCTTAAAATTCAATTGAAGGCGTATTGCATTGTAAATAATATTGCTGCAATAATTTTGAAACTAATCTCAAAGTTTAATCGTTAAGTTTGGACATTCCTGAAATATTTTAAAGCACAATTGCTGCTTTCGAACTGCTGTTGTTTAATTCCGTTTTCCTCTTGAGTTGTGCTCAAGTTATTTCGATTTTCATGTGTGTTAGCAAAATATGAGGCATCAAGATCTCTATCTTAGTTGAAATTCCTTAAAGAAATTCTTGATATTTCGCCTGTAATTTTTTTTAAATAATTAATGGAGGTTTTTAAAATGCTTAGACATCTTTTTTTTTTCAAGGGCAGCTATGTAACTTAGTGATCCCCAGTTAACATTTCGAGATATCTTGCTCATTTTCAAAAAGTAGTGGACGGTAATATCATATAAAAATATTGATAATTAGAAATTATTGAATTTAAAATTCAATTCGGAGATGCTCAAAATATTTTGCCTCTGTAAAGAGGAAGGAAGTATTACAAATGTGTGAGGAAAAATGCGAGATATTGAAGGGGGAGGCACTCATGATTAATCACTGTTTATTCAGATATTCTTACTTTACATTAAGTTCTCT
>BMAW01016158.1:1633111-1646687 GCA_019974015.1 Nephila pilipes
GGGCGCCCCCCCAGCTTAAACACCGGTTTATCACTCCACTGCACGACACAGTTACTAACCCTCCCTCCCTCCCCCTCCTTTATTCCCTGTGAACTTTAAAATCGAAAAACTAATCCGCTACTTATGTTATTACTCAAATTTTTAAGACTCAAACGTTTTATCTCCAAATCATGTATTTATATGGAAGCTTATAAAGGTTCCTAATGAACAATTAAATATTTTCCAATTCGTATTAAAAATACTCGTTTTGTGTTATGAAAAAAGTATTATCGTTTTGGAGAGCAACTTGGGGGAAATTATAAGTGTTTAATGTGATCTAAAAGAATTGTCAAGCCATTAAGTTTTTGAAAAAAGTGTATTATTATTTAGATTTACCGTGATATTTTAAAGAAAGACGAATTTAGGAAATTTGAAGTTCTCGATTATACTATGATAGTAAAAAAATTGTGACAGGTATTATCGCAAATGCTTTATTCAAAATCTGTAAACGTTTAAACCCATCGTTACTTTAAACAGCAAATAATTTGATTTAAATATTTATCATGATAGGATAATTTTGTAAAAGTAAAATAATCCCCGTTATGTTAATTATGTTTCAGTCCCAAATACTTTCCAAGACATACATGTCTGAATGATTTTTTTATCCTTCCAAATATTTATACTCATTATTTTACTGAATGTACCGCTTATCACCCACACTATTTGTTTATTAATTAATTTTCCTTTGTTGTATTTGGGAAAGAATTGATTGAAATTTTCATTTTCAGTGTATGCGTCAAATATCGCTCGACGATTCCAATGATAAAACAGCAAAATTGTTGTTTAGTAGTATTCCCCTTTACACCAAAATAAGAGATTGCAGTTTTCAATTGCTTTTTATTAGAGATTTAAGTCTTGAATCAGGTTTAAAATCATGGAAGATTTTTTAAATATTTTGGCCCATATTTTCCTCTAGTCTCCCTACAGGTGCTTCTTTCACACATAATTTTTTCTATCCGTAATGTATGACATTTTCGTGAAAGCACAAAAAGTTTCAACTCTTAAAAATGACGATTGAGTTCCTTTTCATGAGTTGTAGGAAGCATTATAGATTCCGGCGCTGGACGAATCGTAGCGGAATATTATTCTACCCCGTGCAGGGGGGGGGGGAAGAGTGTTGCCGGTAGTTTCGAACCCTGGACCAGTGGGTCCGAAGAATGTGCTCCTACCAACTGGGCTGAAAAGTCTCTAGCTACTTAAGTAATGCGTTTTAACTTCTTTTGTTGTTGTTGACGAGAGATACTTCCCCCACCAGTATCATCGTGATGATACGAAGAGAAACACTGGTTTGTGCAGGTTGCTTTGATTTCTTTTCAGCCATTACTGCAATTGATATACATCCCCACCCTGTTGAATTGAGTTTTGCTTGAGTCATCGGCTGTCTCGTGTTGAGTGGCGGGTCTCGTCGACACGATAAAATCCTTTTCCTACTTCTAGTTAAATACGAATTTACGAATACAGTATTGATTGACAACTATTGCTTTTAAGGCATTTTGCACCATATAGCATCAGCTTTTCGTCTTGACTTGTCCAAGAACGATATCATGTATAAAAACTAGCAAACACAGTTCGCTTCAGTTCTTTCATATTTGCATAAACAACTTCGGAAAATGAACCTAAGTTATATCCGGCAGGAATAGTGTTAGTAGAACAAAGTAATGAGTTACTGGGTTTATTTCTAAAGTTATCCAGCACTATTAAAGACGAAAACTGCCAAAATTATCGAATCCTAGGGTTATTTGGTTAGGATTTTGATATGATTTCCGTATACACTTTCATTTACTAGTCAATGATCACAAGCTTCGGAACTCTAAATGTTATAAATTTTGATAATGGGACACCTTCCGAGGAATCTGTTCATGATACTATAGGACGCTACACATTCTAAATAACAAGAAAGAAGAAAGTGCAAGCTAGAAGAGAGAATCAGGACATTTGAATGCGGTTCCTATCTCCCCGATTGCTTTTTTATCTTTTACAGTGGGTAGCAGAGTGAATTGATTTCACTTCAGCTTCAAATCACTTCAGCTGGCTTGCCTTACCTGAATAGCCGGCTCTTTCTCATAGTAGTAGAGTGACTGTAAACTTGCACTTAAGAGTTTTCACAAGCAGCTACTATTGGTAGCATGGATGTGCATTACTATTTCATTATATGTTTCAATGTATTAATAAAAATCTATTGCAAAAATGTAGTAGGATGAAATAATCTCGGAAAATCTACCCTTTTCCGTTCCTTAGTAAGAAAAATAGTCTTTCAAAAAATAAGTCTCGGGCATTATAAGTTTGGATCGCTGTAGTGTAGTACATATGGCATTCCAAATTAATTTTCATATTTTTCAATCCTTTCGAAGAAGTTTTTATTTCTTTATGTAAATTAACATTAAAAGGTCATTAAGGCTTGCATTGGTTTAGATAATCTGAAATTCTTATGTATAAAATGAAGTAAATAAATATAAAACTCGAATGTTCCCAGGGAGGGTATGGGGAATCGAGACTGTATAATGGACGTTAACATTTTAATATCTATTACTTGCTATTAAAGACTTTTTAATTTTTATAAAACCGTTTTTACTTGTATTCTATATCGGAGGAACAAAACAGAATCCATTCAATTAGTCTTCATTGATAGTTAATGAAGGAAAAGTAATAATTAATTAAGGCTGGCTTCGTCTATTGTCAAAGAATCTGATCGAAACTTTGAACACATTTCCAGACAGAAAATCGTTCAAATTTTCCTCTAAGTTTGCGATGTTGTGACATATACTTCCGTTAATGATTAAAATTTAGGAATATTCCATTAATACGCTATTTTTCGCATGAATATGTATAGTTTAAAGGCCATTTAGCAATATAATATAGGAGACGAAACATGGAATATATCAGGAAAAAAAAGAGATTGATCCTGATAGAAAGGAGTACTTAATCCTTTAATGGATAAGCGAAGTCAAAATATAAAATTATTGTTCCTATGCTTTTTCATTCGTGAAAGTGTTCCAATTTCGGGTCATATTCCTTAACATTATGCGAAGGCAGCCTGAAATATTTCAATTTTGATATTAAATTAAATTTTATCGTGACTTATTTTTGTAATTTCTTATTGTGTGTGTTTGTCACCCTCACAGTTTTTCTTCATGAAGAGTTATTTTCCAAAAATTTTAGTGTCAATTACAAAGATCATCATTGACTGAAAAAAATGTCCTCTGGCTTTCTAACCGCTCACTTTAGGACTTCTCTTTTATAAATTGATCGGGTGAATTTCATTTTGTAAACATTCTCTCACTTCTATGGTCTCCCTAGAACTCAATTTTCGGAAACATTTCTAAAGGTATGTTTCCACTTTTTCAATACAGTCACTCCCGTTTTTTCCCCTGAAAGCCTTTCTTTGAAAGGGCTTGATTTGACAAGCGGTGATGCCTTATGAAATATTTTTTTGTGGCGAGTTGCCTGGGCTTGAAAGACCTAAAAGGCGATGAAATGTTTTTCGAAAAGATGAGATTTTCTTTGAATTCTATGGAAGAGATGCAAGTTCTATAATAAATAACTCCGCATAGATCATTATTTCGTGAATCCATGGGTCTTTTTTAATATTTTATTATAAATAAATATAGCAATCAATAATGAAAGACATTAGACTGGATTAAATCAAGATAATTAATCAATAATTGCCTAGAGTCAGAATATGAGCATATATAGAATGTTGCAAACCAAAAATAAGTTCACCTAACTCCTTTTTTATACGGTAGATACGTTCCTTAGGAAATCGTGCAAAAAAAAAAAAACTTGTGTAATAAATACATGTGGCATATAGTAAATATTGTGATATGTTCCACGACTTTAAATAATCGTGTTTGATTTTAAAAAAAAATATTTTCCCAAAAAACATTGCAAAAAAGGTAACGATGAAATCCATATTACATAATTATAAAACAAAAACAATTCATTTTTTATTTAAAAAAAATTAAAATTAGTGTACAGTGAAAATTCAGTCAAAACTTACATGCAACATATAAAAATTCAAATTAAATTTAGGAATATAACTGCTAACAACTATTCATCGCTACTTGATAACAAGTGTGCACGTTTATTACGAACTGAATCTAAAATATTATCATATGTAGGTATGTCGGCTTTGATTCAAATGAAGAACCCCCCCCCCTTCGTACTAACGTCTCGGTTGGTTTCCCCCCACACACACACAACAAAGTCTGTTATTAGCTGTTGCAAATTTCAAACCCTCGCGAATTAAATCAGCCGTTTATATCTGAACTTAACCTTTGACTTAGTCAATATCGAAATGAAAAAATGCATAGAAATTTGAAAGAAAAAAAAAATCATACATGACAGAAATTGGGATTTTAAGGATGTATTTCAAGTTAATAACATATTTGAACAATTTTTTTTATTCAAGCGAATGAATATAGTCGAAACAGTGACATGAGGAATTTCCAGTTTGGTTGGAAACCGAAATGCTGTGTTCAAGTTGATGTACAACGAAATAAAGAAAAAAGTTATAATAAAATTCGGATATTACCCGTAATTCCAGAATACAAAGTAAACAAGCGATAAAATAGACCAAGCCACTCACACATGTGTAGGCATAAACCGACCGTCTTCTTAAAACACTGTCAAAATTAGAATTTAAAAAAATTTCGGGGGTGAGGGAGTCGTGCTAGAACAAAAAATTCACGTAAAAAAAGAGTTGGGTGTACATACATGTACCCTTATATAAGTCAAGTCATCGTATACTCAAAAACATAATTCAAATTCTTATGCCAAGTAAGATCACGTGATATTTCAATGAATAAGCGAGCCACCATTAAGAAGATGTTGGTTTCTCGGAGTTCTTAACCTTTCAGAGCTTTTATCCCCGATCTGGACAAAAAGTAATGCGAGACTGAACTTCGAATATGTGTCCTTGTTCATGAGGAATTGAAAGAGTAACAAAAAACAATTTATAAGTTACTTAAAAAAAATAGGTGAATAAAATTTATATTGCTGTTATCATGAGAATTTACTTTGCTTGGTATTGAACTTGAAACACGATGTGTTCATTAGTTAGTTATATGAGGATTCAACCTTCGTTTTATTTGTATTTGAAGAGAAGATAAAATTTTTAAAAAAATTGTTTTATTTTAAAAGTCATAGAAAGTTTTATTTTCTGCATGAATGCTGCACTAGTAACTGTCGGGACATATTTCGAGAACCAACCCCCCGTTCCACGCTTAGTGCACTACAGGTTTGAAGTAGGAAGGCTTTCAGTCTATGGGTAGCGGCCTCAGGACGCACATGATGGTGTATCTTGGTGCTTCAAGAACTGGAATACATCCAGACAAGCCTGACTGATTCGTCAATGTTTGAGATGAAATTGTGCTATGCCATGAAAGAGTAGATAGGTGGGTTTAAAATCCCTTTCTCCTCTCCTTTACCCGGGTTTCAGACCGGCTAGAGAATGGACATTTTTGAAACAACGCCGGTCACGAGCTCGCGATCATGACCACTCGGCTATAGCTGCCGCTTGTGTAGTTTTAATACACATATTCATTTATTATACAGCGTCCTTTAATTTTTGAAATATTTTATAAAATACATTTTTCTTTTTACCCATTAAAAATAAATACCCGTTTAGCATTAGAATATAGGAAAGGACATGTGGAACGTAATTTTTACAGGAATTTTTTTTTTTTTTAATTTTTAAAAGAGTTATATTAAATATGTCGCTTTCGATAGGATAATGACGTCAGAATAATGTTTGAGTGTTTTCCAGTCTGAAGAAATGTCCAGAGTTATATCTCCTTTTTTAACAATAGACGAAGAGACGGCCGTAAATGGAGTAAATTTCAGAACATAAACATTTTGCAGCTCTCCCCTCCTTCTTCATTAATGACAAAGACATTTTATTCATCATAAAAAAAATACTTTTTATCGCCTCCTTCCTTGTGTTTTTAAATTTAATTTTCTTTGTCTAAAGTAAAAGACGTTCTTCCCTTTCCCCTGTTTCGAATGTGTAATTTTCTTTTTGAATTTTTTTTTTTTTTTAAAAAAAAATGATTTTACTTTGTACTCGAGAATTATTTTTAATTTTTGATCATTATTTGATATTTTCCGCCATTTTTGATATTTCGTCTTCCGTAGGAGATTTAGTGTATTTCTCAGTGAATGTTATAAAACAGTATAGCAATAATACTCGTATATTAAATGCCTTCGTGTTCCATTGTAAATTTAGTCCATTACCCAATAGATGAGCAAAATGGTATAACAATCATGGAAGGCAACTCTAACCTCAATAAAAAAAAAATAACTTAGAAAATATTTTCCCATAGTAGGCCTTGTTCTTGATAATGGATAGATTAATCGAATATTCATATTGTATTTTAATAAATGCTTGAAACTCATGCACTTTGTATAGAAAAAAAGATAACTTCAAAAGGCCTTTATATTATCGAAAAACATTCATTTGAGATAGAATGAAAGTGAAATATATTTATATATATCTATGTATATATTCCTAAATCGGTAAATGAGTCATAAAAGTTCTAATTCATAGCCTATTTATTGGGAATCTTTACTTTCTCATAATGGGAAAAGGATTGTTTAGAGAATAAAACAATATTTTTGTTAATTTTGCTTCGATTTTTCGCTGGCGTGTTCCAACTGATTAATTTTCAGAATAAATTCTGTCACCTCAAGATATATAAATAAATTTGAAGGAATCATCTTAACCTATCCCCGGAATTTCCTAGCATAAACTATATTTTATTCCAGTAGAATAATGAAATGTCTAAGTTTGGAAGTATATTTTTTTATATAAGCATAAAAGAGGTGCTCTCTTTAGTGATGATAAACGATTCAAAAAATTGCGTTGAAAAAATTCGGGAAAAATACTTAAATTGTTGACAGCGAAGAAAATTATGCATATTTGTAAAAACACGTAGCTTTTTTTTTTGGTCAAGTTTTTTTTTTTTCCTTTTATTTAATATGATTAAGTAATGCAATTTAATATGTTTAAGTAAATTTCTTTGTTTTAATGTAATTGAGTAACCACGAGATTTTTTAAAAGAAAAAAAAATACTTAAAAATATGTTAATATGTAGTCAATTTCGAGATGACACATCTATGTAAATCTAGTAAATATGTTTATTTTATACAAATGTAAAATCAATTTGAGAGAGAAGTGGAATGCGATGTTTACGTATTGTGTTATTCTGAAGGATTATTATTATTATTTTCAGTTTTAAATCCTGAGTCTTTATCTACTTATTATATATTATTGTATATGAAATGTTTAAACGAATGGTTATTATATAATCAACTAATGAGACTATGATAAAAAAAAAAGATGATCGTGAATATAGTATTTTTATTCAAATGTTACAATTATGTAAAAATGTTCGAGAATGAGGTAACATCTTGAGTATCGAAACCTTGTTAAGTAATATAGGTCCGTCGCCGGTACGACGTTATATAACTCTGGGTGCAATGTTAATTATGAATTTTTTAGCGTATGACTATAGCTGGTTATATAAGCCTGATTAAATTAAAATTTCACTGTTGCAAACATTTTTGCAATCATATAGTTAAAATTTAAAAATTCCAATATCATGGCAACTATGATTTTAAAAAAATTTAACAATTCGTATTCTCTCAAAAAGGCTTTGAAATCGTTTAATTAATTGCATAAAGCGTACTATTTATGTAAAAGCGAATACTGGGGGATTAAATCTGGCGTCTGTGTTACAGAAAAGATGATTGGCGCAATAATCGGTGTGGGCAGCTAAAATTTATTTCCTTTAGAATCAAATCTATTGTTTAAAATCTTAAAAAAATTCTTTTTTAATAATATTTCATGAAAAAACGGGGTCTAAAATTTAAAAGAATATCTTAGAAGTCCACTCTTTTAAATTTGAATAGGTAGAAATGGAAAGTTTTAAATAATAAAAACCTATTCTGATTTATGATACAAGAACGAATATCATAGTTTGGATCCGAAACAACACAAGTATTCTAAGATCGATCCCACAATATCTTATAAAGGACAATCAAGGTATGGGGACGGTGCAATTCACACACATTTACGAATAAGCAACCATGTGAATTCCTGGATATAAACATATTTATACCAGAAATCTACTAAAACTGCAAAATCATTAAAAATAGTGTCTTTCTAGTTCTATCAAGTATGCATTGTAATAAAATCAATGTTTCCTGCTTTTCAATGACTGGTCTTGAAACATTAAGAAGTATTCAGATGCAAATAAGTAATTCTAGCGAGTTTAGGAGAAAAAAAAATTTAAAATCTCAAAAAAATGTTTTGAAAAAATAGAACACCTTTAAGAGAAACAAAAGCAATATGTGTGCTGCTCTATGTTCTTCCGCCACATCGTATAGTTTTTTCTAGCCTGTTTATTTAATTTTTATCTATTCATTCTGACTCAATTTCAAGTATATATAAATGCATTTTAAATTAAAAAAAAAAAATAAGTTCCGGATGAAAATTTACCTTAACAACATTGGTTGTTTGAAGAATTAAAATAAAAGTGCAATATCTTTAATTTTTTAAAAATTCTTTTGATTTTGCAACAATTTATAGTCTTTTCTGGTTGTAGAACAATCCCTGCAGTAAATGGCACAGTTCTTCCTTATTGTTTCATTCTTAAATTGTTAATTTTATTTCCCCCTCCCTGTTGAATTTTACGTTTAAATTTAGTTCTGTTATTTCTACATCTCGCGATTTGTTTCTGCAATTTTATTTCCTTGTTTGTATGTTTCTGGTCTGTATTGTTCATAGGCCTAATTGTAATGACAGTCGTTTCAAAAATACTTCCAAAAATATTTAAAATTAATTTTTTAAGGTATTTCTTTTTAAAAAAAAGCTACGTTTTAAAAAAAAAATTATTTTATTTCAGTTTTGTCAAGTAGGTAAGTTTTTGTGTAACTACCTAAAAGAAACCATCATACAGGTCTTCTGTAATGAAAGCTTTTTTGTTGAACATATACATTTAAAAGTTGTGAATTTTTCATTTTAAAAAAAAAAAACATCACACACACAAGTCAGAAGAAATTAATTTGAAACTTTTTTTTAAAAAAAAGTTAACAATTATGTTTTATTTTATGTTAAAATATACATTCCTAACATTGTTAGTTTTGTACAATGGGATGGAAAAGTATATTAACAAATGCTATAGATTTCAATATATATAACTAATTTTTTAATTAATTGTGACTTGTTTTCGAAGTTTCACGAAATTTACATTTTATGTAAATAACTTGAATACCTCCAAATGTAAAGTAATGACTATGCAAGAAATGAGGACACTGTGTCATGACAACGGAAATGAACCTTGTCTTTCTTTGTATAATGTGTGCTAGAGATCAGAGAACTATATTACATTCAATTTGCATAGTTTTACGTTTTGTCTTTTGAAAGTGTTTAATTGGAGTTGCTATAATAATCGGTGATAATTTTAAAAAGCTTTAGTAAATATGTTTGTTTCAAAATTGTTACTTTATGATCCATTCTCATTTGTTTTGTTGATATATGTTGTAGAGAATTTCTATTTGCTGATGATTATCTGTTTGTTGTGAAGTAGATAAAATATTTTTACTTCTGTTTTTTGCTAATTATGTTTTTATTATACTCAACTTATATATTGTTGATCATATTTACCCACAATGTTTTGCAATTCTATTCACGTAAAAAATTCTTCTGATCAATATGGCTAAAATTTTAATAAGGGGGGGGGCAAGAGATGAGGACTGTGTGGTATGAAAGCAAATTTTTTTTTATCCTCGTCTTTCTATGTATATTATGTGCTAGAAATAAGCGAACTATTAATTAATTTACATAAATTTACGTTTTGTCTTTTGGAAATATTTAATTGGAGTTGTTGTAATTCATACCTGATGATAATTTTAAGCTTTAGTAATTATGTTATGTTTATTTCAGAATTATTACTTTATGATCAATTCTCATTTTGTTTTGTTGATGTATGTTGTAGAGATTTTCTATTTGCTGATGATCATCCGTCTGTTGTGAAGTAGATAAAGTATTTTTACTTCTGTTTTTGCTAATTATGTTTTTATTATACTCAATTAATTAATTGGTTATATTTACCCACAATGTTTTGCAGTTAAAAAAGTCACGTTAAAAATTCATCTGATCGTTATAGTTAAACTTTTAACACGAGAAAAAAATTGTTGCATGTTTTTTAATATGAAGTTTAAACCTTTTAGGATTGTTAGACTCAAACGTGAAAGATATGCCATTTATGTGTTACGTTATATTCGAATAAATTTTTTTTGTCTTAATAAAGCAAGTTAGAAATATAAATATATATAACATCAAAAGACTAGTTACATAGCATTTAATCTGTTTTTTTAATTCAAATACAGAGCATACCATTTATTTCTGAGAACATTTTATAATTTTTATATACTTTACAGAAATTTTTTCCACAAAATGCACTCAGTACTTTTCAGCTGGAATAATGAAAATTAGGTGAATCCAATATATTGTACACATGAAATACAAAATTCTTCTAAATAAAAGAACATATATCCTGTAAAATTACTTTTAGTATAAAAGTGAAATAAAATTTTAATTGCACTTTATTTGCATGATATGTACCATAAAAAAACTTATTTTCACCTTTAAAAAAAAACACTCTGCCATTCCAAAAATTCAAATACATTGTAAAATACCTATGTGTATGCTGATAACTATTTTTAATTAGGAGAAATATATTTTTTTCACTGTACTTATTTTCCAGTATATTTATTTACTGTGAAGATTTAAGAATCATTTTTTTTTTACTTTAAATTGTATTGTTCTTTTTGCAATTAGATTCTATTGATTTACGATTTGTATTGCAGGAAATTGACAAATTATTAAATTTAATAAGCCCTTTTTAATCTTTCTAACGCACTGAAAAGATGTTAAGACTGTTTTATACGGATAAAAGATGTGTCCGGTTTTCTTTGAAGTTATATTTGTTCTTCATATTTAATTTGACAGTCAAGAGAGTTCTCAATATCTGCTACACATTTCTTAAAATTTAATACTGTTTTCATACTTATTATACATGTAAAGTTATTCTGTAGGTGAAAGACAGGTTTTCGTTTTCATGGGTAGATTTGTGTAGCCTTCATGTCGCTTCTAAGTGCGACGTTAATAAATAATCAATCATCAATCGGTTACACACTTCATATTTTTCATATGTTTGATTTTCCATTTACGATTGTTATGTAGATTTTAATCATAAGATAGGATCATACTGGAAAAGAATTGTAAATGTTTCTTTAGCAAGATTAAATGTAATAGAAAATATTAATTTAGTGAGAAAAAAATTTTTTTTTTCTTCTTTTGTACCTATAACATTTTTAGAGACATACAGAAATTTAATGAAGAATTCAAGTATGAACAAAGCAAATTATTACGAAGTCTCTTAAATTTGTATCATAATTGCGAGTATGAGTACGAGTTTCATATTCAGGAATTAAAAACTTTTTTTTTTATACTGAAAATTTTATGGGTAGTAAAAACCGATTTACTGTAGTGAAATTATTTCACGATGTGTTGAATTACTCAAATTCTTCCATAATAAAGTAACTACTGAATAGATTCATAATTACTGAATATTAATTACTTTCCATATACACACGCATTGCACAAAAATCCTAACGTACAGAGGGCTTGGAGAATGGCAAATTTAAAAAAAATACCCTTTTAAAGAAATTCAGTTTTTATATTTTTATCCTCTGTTCTATTGAATTAAAAATTCGAATTTTATTTGAACATTTGCTGTTTTTCTAATTTTTTTTTCAATCAATAATATTTTTTCCCCTTTAAAGATTTTTATATTGCTGATACTAGATGAACATTATTTTTATTCGAATTTTAAAAAAAAAATTGCGTTTTATATGTGTATATATATATGTTGTCATAAACGAATTTTTTACCTGTAAAAAATTAAACGCAATTAATAAAGTGTATGGCAGTTTTGTTACCCTAAACTGGGGTGGGATTTTTTTTTTTTTTTTTGAACATTGCATGAGATTTTTTAATACATTTTTTTTCTTTAATTCTTATATGAAGTTAAACTTATATATAACTATACAAATATAATTTACATTAAAATTTAATTGCTATTGAGTATAAATTTGGGTTATATTTACTTCGAAATCTTAAAACCGTAAGTTATAAGAAATGAAAAAGAAAAATCAAGTAAGTTCAATTTATGTTGTCTGCATGTGAACATTGAAAGTCTTTCCGAGGAAATCTAAACTTTTACATAATTTATTTTTTACAAAGGTTGAAAAAATATATTCCTTTTTCCCCGTTTATTTCGACATTTAGGCATTATAGGAATATGTATGAATATTTCTTCAAAAATCTTCAAAACATTCTTTTTTTAAAAAAATCTTTTTTAAACTTCTCACATAACCACATAATTTCATTAATTTCCTCCAATATCGTTTGAGTACAAAAAACGCCATTAAAAAAGTATTAAATTTTCCTACTACAGAGCAAAGATAATTATTTAATGATATTTTTTCTTTTTCTTACTATCGGAAAGCAAACATAACTTTTTATAATCTGTTAAAAATTCTATTCTTAAATTTATTTTTCTTTTATAAAATTAGTAATGATATTATGTAGAATTTTTAATCTTGCGAATGAGAAAATAATTTTACTTTATTTTTTATTCTTTTTATAAATAAATATTTTTAAAAAGTATATCCCTTTAAAAGACCATGGAGTAAAAACCATATCCATAATCAATTTTAGAATTTTCGTACGATTTTGTTGATAAGATTGTTATAGCATTTTTAATCCCCTTTTTCTGAATTTTAATCCCCTTTCATTATTGAAATAGATTTAAGATAAATTACTGTAAATGGTTAATAGTTTAATTTTATGGAAATTGAACATTTCATGTATTATAAAAAAATTTTAAATTGCAAAATAAGCCTTTTCAGAAATTATCTACATGTGTATTGAATTATTATTGATAATTACACTCTTTAAAGATTGTTCTTTATTTCATTTAAAAAAACGAAATTGAAAATATTTACACAAGAACCTACTAAAAATTAAACCGTTTAAACATTAATTGCGTTACAAATTATGTAAAAATAATTAAACGTTAATAATTTGCTGTGAAAAGGAAGGGGGAAGAGAAAGGAACTCGTTACTAATTTTACGTTGCTTAGATATCCTTATTCAAAAACTCTTTTGGGACGTGCTGTCATCTAGCGGTGTTATTATTATTTAAATGTTACTAATACTTCATAAAATTCCTTTCTTATTTAAATAAACGTAGAGTTTAAATTACTTATTCATATTTGTTCTTTTCATCAAGTTCTTTAATTTATTGTAATATTTGTAACTATAATTTTAAATATTTATTTTTACATTTATATTTTTAAATCGATTTTCTTCATTTTGTAATATTTATATAATATTCACATAAATATTTCACTTGCTAGTTCAAAATATTGCGGAAAAAAATGCAAGAAAATATTTTTAACCAAAAAATAA
>BMAW01016158.1:1646706-1678746 GCA_019974015.1 Nephila pilipes
AAAAAATCCTAAAAAATTTTTTAAAAAAAAAAAAAAATTAAACCCCCTTTCCCCCCCCCCCCCCCCCAATTTTGAATTACATTCGTAACTACCTATACCGTAAATTTTCTTTTAGTTTCGTGGCGCCATCTTTATGCACCAAAATAAAGTAAAAGTAATATATGCATTGTTAACCGTTAATGCGCAAGGAATCAAATTATTTTTCCATATTTTTCTTTCTTCATTCATGTAAAATCATCAAAGTGCTTAATTTAATGTGATCAAGATGTCTTTGATTTTTAACGAATTCTATGAAATATTATTATAGTAATTGAAGTGTAATATAATGATGTGATCCAATCGCATATTTTTAATATTTATTTTTGTAGGATAAAAACTGAAAGTGATTCTTTTTTTTTTATTTGTGAATATTGCTAAAAATAATCGATTTTGAATCGTTTTATGTTTAATATCTTGTGTGAAATAGAAACAATCAGGGTTAAAATTCAGATATTGTAATGGCCCAGACTAATTGAGTAAATTGCGTGCCTTTGGCCTATAGTTGATTATAAATGAGATATATCTATAAATTAGAGTTCAATTGATAAAAGCAAAAAGTTTTGCTGAGTTCTCTAGTTATTGAAGATCAATGAGGTGAATCGTTACCTTGTTCAGTAACAAAAACGAGGATGCTCGAAAATGAAAAAGTGATATAAGATAAGGAGATTGTATGTTACATGTGTGTAGCTATGGCTTTCCTTAGAACAAAAATTCTAATGATTATTGCACATATAATGTTGCTGTTCTGCATAGTTATTTTAATTTCATTTTGCGAACAACTGTCAATTTATGTCATTATTAAAAGTCCCATATTCAATCTCTCGTAGGCTTTCCTTCTTTAGGTTGGTACATAGCAATATCTGGTTCTTACGTCATCAAATTTAATCATTACTTACACACTCACTTTGAGAGTTCTAAGTAATTATAAGCTATAGCGACAAAATGGAAAATGGATAAACTTGTTTTTGTCAAGTAATTTTACTTTCTAGAATCCTGTTCTATCATTTTTGTTGATTGTTTCTCAATTGTTCTTATTTTTAATAATGAGATGTTTTGTGTGTAGGCATCTAAAAACTGTCTGACAGTTATTAGTATCGGCTGAAAACAGTATATAATATTTTCAAGATGAAAGCAGTATCATTATTAATGTAATACAATAACGCGAGTGTAAACTTTAGGTAGGAAAGGATATATTTAATTTCGTTTCATATTTCTTTCTTTCATTTAGGGTCTGTAATCTGAATGTTTTAGTGTTAAAAATACAATTCTATGAGCAGCATTTTTATGTTTAAAATCTTAAAAAAAAAATAAAGATTTTGAAGTATTTAAAACATTTTTTTTTTTTTTTTTTTTTTAATTTTTAAAAAAAAAATAGTATTTTATATTTTTTTAAAAATTTTTTTTTTTTTTTTTTTTGAGAAGTTGAATTCAAATGCATTTCAGAAATCAAAAACGTAATGTTTCATTCTTAGTACTCTTCTTCATACGAAAAGTGTTTCAAAAATTTCCTCATTAAACAGATTTCTATATGGGACTAACTGACTTCTTTTAAAATAACGAACTGAAAATATTGTAATTAATTTGTACATAGCACAAACCCAATTATATAAATTTACATGAATAAATTTTTGGGGTGGATTTATGAATTTAAATCTAAATAAATCTATTAAATGCCTCACGGATCTTTTCCTGTCTTAAATTATTACTGAAATCCGGTTAAATGATTGGAAATAATCTATTACACACGTAATTATGGCTAGATCAATGTGTAAGTATAAAGAAGCATACATGTTACCACATTCTACGTAGGTGGGATTTCTTAGTGAGCAATCACAATATTTAACTGTATGTAAAGCATATATATAAACACTCATAGAACCTGGTGGAGGTACATAACTTCACCTTGATACTCATAAATCTATTTACGTAAATATTATGAAATTAATAATTTATTACTTGAGGTATTATGAATTTATTGATTCTAGTCTACATACTGTTACGTAAATATTTCACTCCGGTTGCAATCAACATGCACCATTATTGTTATGGAACTCATGTTTTTATTGTAAATGATAGTTTCTCGGTAACTTTGATGTTACCTATTGTAGTGAAGTTGTACTTCGTTCATTTCATTGTTACATGTTAAGTATATTCTTCAGTCCAGTTACTCAACACTATTGATGTGAAAACTGAAACTTAGTGTTCATATTGTCGACTGTACTTTGTTTTTCGACTCTGAAACTAAACAAGCATATTCTTTATTACAAAGAATTCATGTTTATGTCTCATGTTTCTGTTCCTCTACAGATCCCTTTTACATTTGTTTAGGCATCTCCTAATAGATGATTTAATGTAGTAAAATCTTCAACTAATTTGTTTTTGAAATGTTAGGTTTATGTAAGGACATGTTTCCAATATACATTTAAAATAAAGAATTGTTGTTCTTGTGAATTCAGTCTCAATTTTTTCTACTTGTTTATAACGAATGTATATAAATGTTTCACATGAAATTTTAATACTTGCTATACATACTATAATCAATACTTGCATTTAAATGTTTATGATACATGGAATCGCTATTTATTATCCGAAAATAACTATTTTTACATAAACACATATTTTTCTCTCTCAAATCTGAACTGTTTCGTGCTGCCATCTATGCAGTAATAATAGTACTAAACATTTTCCTTTGAATTTTTTTTAAAAAATGGAATTAATTTATTGCACGATTAATAGACACACGATTCTTTGTAAAGATTAAATAACCTAAGCCTTATGCCTCTTTAGATGGAATATTAAGTAAGATTCAAGGTAGGAACAAATACTTTGGCTTTACTGTATTGTATGCTTTTAATAATCATCATAATGAAATCATTGAAAACTATTTCTGCATAGATTCTCATACTTATTATGACAATCAGTTAAGTTAATTAACTAATTATTTGAAACAGATAAAAAATTTGATTAGTGATCACCAATTAATTATAAGATTTTATGAATTTTCAAAATATAATGGAAATAATATAATTTTAAGTAACGTACAAACGATTTTGTTCCACAGATGCATTAAATCTATTATATGCAAATTGAAAACATGCTTACTAGAGAGGAGTACAATATAAAAGAATTTATTAACACTTTTTATGTGATAAAGGTGAGAGAAGAGAAAGAACGTGCATTCTCTCGGACTTTTAATATGACAATGATTTTAATGAATAACAACAATTTTCTCATATATGCTCACGTATATTAAGGTTGTATTTCATTATATCGACGTATAACTCAAAATTGGATGTATAATTCTTATTCATATTTGACTTTTACACAATGCTCTCCTCTAAAGTAAATTAACTGTTGACTAATATTTACATCTAATTTATGAATAATTATTCATAAAGTGCATTGTATTTTGATGCAATTTCAGATTTAACTATATTTTATTGTATACGTTTCCATTAAAACAATGTATAAAAATAAACATTTTTATATGATCCGTAAATCAAAGAAATTTGAAAACAAATTTCTTGCTTCGGGGATCATCGGAAATAAGAAACTTTTTCCAATTATTAGCTATTGGTTAAATTCTTAATTTGAGGGGGGGGGGGAACTCTTGATATTTCTTAGACATATAAGTAACAAAAAGTAGTTGAGACAGTAATACAAAAATAAACCCATTTCTGGTCTGATTTAAAAGGATATTTGTTCTTTCACTGGTTTCCAATGTATCGTTAAACGAATTAAATATACCAATTAAATAAATAAATAAAATAAAATATAAAAAATCGGCCTAGTCATTTTGTTATGATTAAGTTGTTAACTTAGAAAATTGAACCCAAATATTATGTGGGGGTATTTACTGATAATATATGCTCTCAGGGGCTTACGTTCTTCAGGTATGTGCGTGCCTCACTCACCCGAGATACTCTAGTGATCTTTCGTTTCCCATGGTTTTTACTGTTTGTAGTAAACACTTGAGACGCGCTCTCTAGATACCGTAGCAATCCTTCTCTATTTTACACCCTCCTTAACGTTAACCAATTTTTATCTTTTTTCATTTTTCAAACGTCTAGATCAGAATGTTCTTTATTTTATTCAATACTAATAGAAGTTGTTAATCGTAATTTCAAAAGCATATACTGAAAGTACTTTACATTTTTTTTTTTACAAACAAAGTAAATAATATTTTTGCAATATTTTGGGTATTCACAGCAATAGTAAATTTAGACAGTAAATTTCAGTATAAAACTAAAATTAGCATGTTTACGACAGTAATCTGAATTTATTAGGATTACTTTCATAAAACAATATTTGAATCAGGTGAACAACTACAAAAAATCACATTCTGCAGTTAAGTCTCAAAAATTTAGAAGCTAGCAGAATAATAAATACGAGAGAAAAAACATTAAATGTTAATGAGTGGTTAATATGTGTCATTTCAATAAAACTATTTCATTCCAATATCCACTATTTATATTGATAGATTTATATCTAATAAATTATGTTCGTATCTTTACATACACTTAAATTTGAAAAAAATTGGATAAATTTGATAAAAGGAACACGTCATTTTTATGCTATGTGAATTATTGTTTGGGTTAAATAGCATCATTTGAGTCATAAAAAATTTTCTATTGGCAGAATACCATTACTTTATCAAAGTCATTCAAAAAGCTAAATCCTGCTGTAAGTTCTACATTGACTCTTGGTATGGCTAAAACATGACATTTGATTCTAAATGGCCAATTGGTAGTGGAATATGTGAAGAAAAAATAGATATATCAATTATTCATAATTATTGTAAAAATCGACTCGAACTACTTTCTTTTCTCCACTCTACACTAAAAACGTTTTTTTTTTTGAAATCTTCTTGTGTTAGAATGGAATATTAATTTGAATCTCACATTACATTCAGGAGAACGAAAATAGCATTCCAAAGAGAATTATTAGCTTAGTCCTAAAATTGTTACATATATAAATAGATAAAATAAACTGAGTTTGAAAACATCTATTCTACTGACTTAACGACAGAATTTTACATCGGGGATAAGGAAATAGGGAATTTATGCAAAAACCTATAAATATACTAAATATGAATATTCTAAAAATAAACATTGACATTTTTATCGCAACAACATTAAGTATATAAAAGTTTGTAGGGTATTATATGATTTAAATAATTAATCACTTTTTGTCGTATTCCGAATGCTGGAAAATTCGACCAAGTATAGCAAGGTTAGCCACCGGGGGTGAGGGGGGGGGGGACGGAGATGCTATGCACCAACCAGCAATTGAGGGGGGGCAACATGATCAAGAATTAAAATAATTTTCTCTTGCACGTAAAAACTTGACAATATTCCAGTCGTTGACAGTATTATGTAAAGTTCTTTCAATCGTAAACATTATTAAAGAAGATCTATGAATTTCGACAATCTTCAAGTTAATTCTGAATGATGCAAATTGTTGGTTTTTATTACTTGATTCACGGAAATCCCGGGTATCTCCATCTAAACTGAACTTTTTAGCCAAGCATGTGTGCAGAACGCTTAAATGCCCTTTTTATATTTAATATTGAAAAATAAATTGAAATAATAATAATAATAATTTTTCTGAAGTAATTAATGTATTTTCATAAGCAAAATCACGCATTAAGTAAATATGCGTGGGGAATATATGTTAGTATTTGTAATTTTTTTTTACTTTACAAAAATTTAGGGCCCCAAATGTTTTCTTGCACCCAGGCCCCTTTATAGAAAAGGCTCACTCTCAGTATGGGAAGGTACTTTAAACTGAATTTTTGAGGTATCATACAAGGGCTACAATTTCTTGTTACACTTCTCTTCCATTTAGCAAAATTACTGCTTACGCAATACATATATGTCGAAAAACTATATGTACACTAAACGTACTAAACTTTGTTCCGCAAACAGTCCTCTTTAAATACTGTGTAGTCCAGACAGTATTACAATATGTATAAAGCGTTTGAATAAAAAAATTCGTAGCAATTTTACAATTAGCATTTTAGTGAATTTCGTTGTAAATTTCAAAGTTTACAATTTTCAGTTTTGCATAATTATTCATTACAATCATAACAACCACCCTCAGGGCTTAACTTCTTAAGGCAAGTACGAGTATCACTCATCATAGGCCCCCTAGTGATCTTTTTTACTTTCTAGTGGAGTTTACTGTCTTTGGTAAACTCAAGTGACGCGTTCTGGGGATATCCTAGCGATCTTTCACCATTTTCGACTCTCCTTCTTGACAACTATTTTTTTTCTTTTTACCATTTTTTCAAACGTCTAAATCACTGCAACAACTTATTATTTTCTTTTTTCGATCAAAGTATTCATATCCTGCTCTTGCATCAATAAACTCCATCATCACTCACTCAGTCATTCGCCCGCGATCATTCAGATACAAAGGCAAAAATTCAGTTAAATCGTATTTCCTAAATCAGACAAATATATTTGTCTATCTGGTTTAAGAATATTCCTAAGTTCACATTTTCTCTTGCCTAGTTTCATTAATTGTCACATTCACGTCAGCTAAATTACGTAATCTTTAATGAAACGTAAAGTGTTTTCATATTCACAATCCACAAAACGCGCCTTTGAGGTACTTCTGAATCTTTCAGTAAAGCATCAACTAAGCAAATAAGTTATTATAATTCAAAGCTCATTCACGAAACATATATATAATTAAATTTGACGAAATTGTGAATGAGAGAAACCATAGAGAAATGTACTGAAAATAAATAATTTTTATGCACCAAAAATGATTTTAAAACTTACTTTTATTAATTTGGAACAATTGGCATTAATAACTGTATTGACACTCATAGAACTATGCATACTGAGATTAAAAAATCATTAGTTTCTTCTCCAGCTTGACTTCTTTTTGAAACAGCTTAGCATTATTTTAGAATAAACCGAACTCATTGTGCAGATCTTCGCTTTTTCTGGTGGTTTTTAGATCAGCTTATGACCCTCAGAGTATATAAACATTGAAAACTACGGTAATTTTTTTAAAAACTTTTTCCCTCGACTTCTATAAAAGAAGGTAATGAGAAAAAAAAAATAAACTTTTCTATCGTATGGTATAGAAATAACATAAACCATTTATCGATATCCTCTCGATGTAAAATTAGTAATACGGATGCTATCACATCTAACACAAATTATGTTTGTTACCGTCACAAGTCATAGGTACATATAGAGTGAAAAGTAATTTTTTTTTCAAATTTAATCTTTTTTTCCCCTTACAAATGAGGTACATTATTCTTACAACATCTTGTATTTACAAAACGTCATAAGTACAAGCAGTGAAGATTAGATTTTAAATTTTTTTTCATTTAGTCTCTCTCTTATTTTAAAAATTTAAAAATGTAACAATTTTCAATTAGTCCTAGTGTTTCGTTAATAAGAATCAGCGTTTTGTTTAATACGCAAATAAGAAAACATCTTTTTCTATTTTCTTTTTCTAAAGTGTATGAGGCAATATTTAAAGTTAGGACTAATAATATTCTTTACCTATGACTATATTTTATTGCGTTTTATTTCGTTGTATAGAAATGCCTCAAATGAGACTCACAGTGTCTTTTGTTCATTAAACGGGATATTCATTGTGAGTCATTGCCACAAATAGATTATTGCTTAAAAAATTGCTGTATTTATGGTATCCAGATAGATATTTAAAATTTAATATCAATTTTCATAGAGTAATTTTCTTTGCGTTTTTTTCTCCCCGAAGGACGTGTATAACTGATTAAAAACTAGATATTTTTACTATAGGATATACCTAAATATTGATTTTAGCAATGGAAAAACATACACTCTAATGATATCATTATTTCATGAATATTTCCCTAGTTTAAATACAAACTGAATATTCTCCACAAGAGAAAGAGAATATTTTGAATAAATTAATTAATATGAGCAAACGAAAAGTAAGCACTCACTTTCAATTAGTTCAAAAGGAACGTAAATATTTATCTCCGTTAAAGATTGTAAGTAATATCCCTATTCGTATTAATAAATTCCTCAAGTAAGGTATACAATACAAAATACTCAAATTTGACCTTCATTTTTTTACATTGTTTATCTACTGTATAAATATTCAGCTGTCTTGACGAAAACCAGTTCCATCATAATTGAGTTTCTAATTGTGTTTATGGAGCTCAAACCCTGTTTTTGACCTTCAAAGATCTATACTTAAATAATTCAGTGTAAATGAATTTCAAAGAACTATTCTTATGTAATTAAGTGTATACGTGAACTTAAAGATCTATTCTTAAGTAATTCAGCAAAAATTGAGAACTTCAAAGAACTATTCTAATGTAATTCAATGCAAGTGGATTTCAAAGAGCTATTCTTATGTAATTCAGAATATGTAGTGAAGAGTAATTCAGTTATGTCTGAATCACTTTCAGCAATTCACCTGACATTTTAATGAGACACTTGAGTTACTTATTTAACCCTTCTTTGCATGATTTTTCCTTTTTTTATTGTGTGAAATAAATCAGGGTGATATAATTCATGCTCTAGATTAAAGGAAAATGTTTTTAAAAAATCCTAGTATAAATACTATGTAATATAAAATAATTAAAAAACAGTATAATGGAAATATCCATCATCATGCAAATTTACATGTTAAGCTCAGTATAAAATAAATAATAATAATAATATTATTATATCTGTGTATCATTATCCATTCATTATCGCTTTTATTAGAAAAAAAAATCTCAGATTAGTTATACAAAATATTCAAGAAATCGCACGTTTCTTTTAACCACAACAAACAGCGGAATGACAAGTTCAATCCCGGTATGATGATTTAGATATTTTATTTTTTTTTTTTTTTTTTGACAGATACGTTCCTTATTGCGCAATAGTCGTGAAAAAAGTTGCCAGTAACAACCAATTTACAGTACACCTGTTTTGAGTACAAGTTTTTGTTCACTAAATGTTATGATGGAAATTTCTATCATCATGTAAAGAAGGGTTAATTTATACATTAACTAGTGATTAGGTAAACGAAAAAAAAAAAATCTTGTGATGTCTAATATAGTAAAAAGCATCCGCAAAAGCATTTATTTTCTGGATAAATAATATTAGGCTATTTTATTTAATCCGTTGATTGGCTTACAATTTAGGAGGCTCCGAAGAATTTAGGGATTCATCATTATTTGGTTTAGATTAAAAATTAAAAGTTTATTTATTTTTTTTATTTATTTCGTTAAGAATCTTAATTTTTATTTTTTCGTAACATAATAATTAGTTAATGTTTTCGACTTAGTGTTATAATACTTTCTGTTTAATAATTTATTCGATTTATGGAATGTAAACAGAAAGATATTAAAACGTCTAGTAATTTAATTTTAAGTAATTTGTGATTCTTTTTATTTTTGACACGTGATTAAATATTCTTAATCTCTTGATAGAAAAAGATATATAAGAACTTGTGACGTATTTCCTTCATTATTCAACTTTACAGCCATCTTAAAGTCTAATTAAATAATTAGTAAGTTCAAACCTCCAATTGAAGATACGTAAGAGCAAGACAAAACACTTTATTATCAATGAAAAAATATGCTAGATAGCTCTCTTGAATCTCTCTTATCTTGTTAATCATATCTTACGTTCAAATAATAAAGTCTTAGCGTACCAAATCATTCCTTACAATTCTAGCACTTCTCGATTAAAACTGAATCAACTCCTATTATTCTGATCATGGGTCACTTCTAACTACCATCAATAGAAACAATTAACCACGACGATTTACTCTAATGTACACCATCTATAGGTTTGTCGTTATCTTCTATCTCCCTTTTCTGTCCTTTCAATTCTATTTCGCTTTTATATATCACTATCTCTAATTCAATTCACTACACTTCTAATATTTATCTAATTTACTTTTTCACGTTTCATTTGGTTGACAAAGAGTTTCAATTGTATGCAATTCAAGTTACAAAAAGTCCCTTAAAAAGTTAGTAAAGAGAAAATAGCGAATAGCCCAGCATCACAAACTTAACTGGTGAACGACTGAGTAAAAGAGAATTAATAAAGCGGAGCAAAATATCTCTAAACCTAAGGTCCATTTCTTAATTTATATGGACCTGCACAGTATCTTTCATGATTTCTAATTACTTTTACAAGCTTTTGTTAAACTTTCTATGTTCATACGCATGTCTTTCCTGTTCAAAATTTGTGCTCGAATTTTAACTCAATTCCTACTATCCGATCGAGATGAATTTTTGCATACAGGAATAACTCGTGACAATGCAATATCATAGAAAGCTCAAGCAATAACGGTTTCAGGGAGGATACATTTTTTACATAAAAACATTTTTAAATCAAGTTTTCATATAAAGATGAACTAAAAGGTACAAAAATTATTTTTTGAATGTAAAATAATGTAGCATTCATAAAAGCTAGTAGCATTAATACTTTTGAGCTAATATTTAAGTATAAATAGCTAAGATACCTAATTTATCAGTAATTATCTAGATATTACAATAAAGTGCATCCAGCTCTTGTATATTATATGTTATTTTACTTTTTAAATAATTATTTTCATATCTTTTAGTCCAGCTTAAAATAGAAGATTGATTTCAAAATGTTTTACATTTATATTTATTTTTATTCAATAAGCACCACTTAACACATCAATCAATAACTCCCGAGACTAACATTGAAAACAACATTTTTTATGCAAAATTTTTTTTTATTCATCAACATAACACCTTTTGTTAATCACCTTTTAGGGTGATACAATCGTTCCAACACTTTTCCAAATCTTTTTTTTTTATTTCCAAAAAAAATTTTTTTTTTCTTTCTTTTTCTTTTCCCGCAAGAAATTTTTTTTGTTGCGAGTAAATAGCGATAAACAGCTTTCTGAATCATCGACTCGTTGCTGTTTTTGTTCCATCGAAAGCAATCGCGGCACCCACTTGGAAAAAACCTTTTTCATGCTCAATTTTTCATGAAGGATAGTAAATACACGTCCATATGATATCTGTGTCATCTCAGCAATCTCACGGAGCTTCACTTTACGATCTTTCATTATAATTTTTGTCACTTCACTCACATTTTCCGGTGTAACGGCTTCCACAGGTCTACCCGAGCGTTCCGCGTCATTTGTGTCGGTTCGACCACGTTTAAACTCGGCAAACCACCGACAAATCGTTGCTTTTGATGGACAAGAGTCCGGGTAACATTTTTCAATCCATTGTTTCGCTTGCACGGTGTTTTTACCCATTAAAAAACAATGTTTTATCAGAACACGAAACTCGGTTTTTTCCATTTTTTAAACAAACTACAAAACGACTTTACTCCAACCTCGATAACTCAGCTGTTTCTGGTCCGATCGACTTAAAATTTTGACACGTTTCAAGCAAAGGTTAGTACTCTAGAAAGACCTGGTTACTGGTTTACTACGAGCGCCATCTCTGGGTTAGTCTCGGGAGTTATTGATTGATGTGTTACATATAATTGACTTTTAGATATACATATTGTGTAACAGTGCAACACTTTGGATTCAAAATTTTCTGATGATAATCACCCTCCTCCAACAGTTTGCCTATGTTTATGTGAATACTTTGTTTATTGTTCATTTAGCACACACACACACACACACACACAAATGGGTTCGAGTCCATGATGTAAGCAAAATTGGTAAAACATGCTGAAGAAATGCGAAAGTAAATGTGAACGAAAGTTATTCCTTTTAAAATGTTAGTCTCATAATCCATTCTCCCTCTTTACATTCCTGCTTATATTTTGTTCATGAATTAAGTGTGTCATTAACGAACTTGTATCATTTTGAGTGAACTGCTCTGATTTAAATTAAAATGGCTTGTTAAACTTAACAATATTTTTATTTTAAAACCTTCAAAATTTTTTCATTTTTATAAACATAGTTTTTTTTTTTTTTTTTTTTTTTTTTTTTTTTTTTATATCTGGCACTAATCTCTACATTTTAATGCATTAAATGCATTAAAATCTTTCTTTTGCTGATACCCTCTTCAGATATTCAAGGACATCTACCCTTAAATTGATCTTCAGATGAGAACGGCAGTGAAGAATTCTGTTTTTGAAATCCAATATCTTTTTTTATGTACACATTATTATTACTCTGAGATATTGTCTATATTTATAAATATTGCCTGAAAACTGAATATCCAATAGAGCATCATATATTGAAAAGGATGGGATACATTGCTAATAGTTAACATTGATGGTGGTTTTTAGTTTAGTTTAGTTTAGTTTTTATTAACGTCGCACTAGAAGCAACACGAGGGCTATTGGCGACGGACCTCGTAATTTTGAACCACGAACATTGATGGTGGAATAAATGGTCGGGGTGTTTATTTAAAAATATCTATAAAAAAGATAACGGAAGTAATCTGAGGTATAAGTAAATGATTCTTGAATAATTATTACACACAAATAGCTCAAATATTTGTAAATAAAAAAAAATTTCTGTGAATAAATTATCTATTATTTGAGTTTGTGTATGGAATTTTCTATCAAAGTTCCATCTGCAAGTTTTATGAAGTATAAGTTTAAATTGTAATTGTAGTTTGTCTTATATAAAATGCAGTTATATATTTCCTTTTTGTAAATAAAATGAGTTATAATATAATCTGAATGAGTGAAGCAAAAGCTCTATGAATTTCAGTTTCAAAAAATACAGTTGTTCCTAACCTCTTTCATTCAGCGTCCCCACAACTGGCTTGTATCCCCAATCAAGAATCTTCCAGCCCCTCTCCCCGTACACAATCTGTTTCACCCATTACAGATCCTGAAAACTTGCCCCCAAAAGGGGTATGTTGAATTGAATTAAATGATCTGTTCTCTCTCTCTCTCATTATATAGTTCTTTTCAAAGTAAGCAAATAAATTAACACAAAGATTGGAAAAAAGAAAAATTAATGGGGTATTTGAGGCCGCATTTAATCACAAAATTTCGAAAATTAGGCTTAAAATTGTATTCAAAATTGTAAAAAATGGGGTAATTAATAGGGAGGTAAATGTTACAATTGGCAATCTAAATAAAAGCCTCCACCTAAAGCTATCTATAAGCCTAAAATTGTTTTTAATGTTTTAAAATTATTCTGTTTAGTTTTGGGGCCATCATAACCGTTTTCTTTTCACGTACCCCCTAACGTCCTCTCACTTACCCCTTCGGGTACTCATACTACAGGTTGAAAAACAGAAATAATATAATAAACTTGTTACTTTTATTACTAGGGCTATTTGCAGCAATCTTTCGAACAACTAATGCGTCAGAATCGCGAAATTAGTTTGCGTAATGATAATATGCAAGACAAAAATTAAAGTAATATCTTAATATAACATTTCCATTTGGAAAAATTGAAATCTGTAAAAGATTATTACAAAATTAAAGAAAATTAATATAAATACTGATGAATTGAAAATGACAAATCATTTGGTTGTTAAGATATATTTTTATTTAGGTTTATACTATATTTAATACAGAAATAAATCATTCTAAAAATTAAATAAAAAATACATATAATAATGAAACATTTGCTGAAGGGGACATGGTACCATTTATAAATTATGAAATGCATGATCTAAATTAGCTGCATAGCAGAGAACTATTCAAACACATTTACATGATTTGAATTGATTTGACAAATTCATATCCACGAAGATAATTAGAATAAATTATAAATGTTAAATACCTACACACAGTATATTAAAATGCAAGTCATATGTCAAACATGACTAATGTATTTATAATGAAATTAATTACTGAGAATTATGCAACTGAAGATATTAAACACACGTTCTTGCACCTTATGTCAAAAACTGCGGACAAATTCTATAGTTTCTTTCATAAGAATCTAAAGTTTGATTATTAGAGTTCAAAACACCCATTTTTAAATCAAAAAATTGTTTTGTTAATTGAATTTTAGGCATCTAGACTGAAAGCAGCTTATATGCATATAATTCATAATTTGAATGGTCTGGCTCCTTAGGCAGAATCAAAAGCAAACTTTGCACGAATAACTTGTGCGTACAGGGCAGCTATAATTTCACAAAAATTCATCGTGAATGAACCGAGCAAACTGTTCAGCTCGCTGAAGCTTTATTTAAAGCTATAATGTAAATTCGTTATACATCACACATGTGAAGAAACACACGCATAATTCCAAATATATCCATAGTACTTTGTCCCCCTTAGACTGAAAACAAGGTGATTCAAAAATAACATTGTGTAAACATTAAGAGCATCTTGAAATATGAGGTAGTAGAATACACTTTATTCTCACTCACAATTATTAAAATTTGCACTCATTATATATTATCGTTAGAAATTCATCACTCAATTTCTTGGATGTATTTATACTTAAGAAATTAAGTATTTTTACGTATTTTTGTGGTTTTTTTTTTTATCAATTTAGTGTGTTTTGTAACTAATGTATCAGGGATAATACTTTCTAGAATTTATAGTTACTAAAATGTATTATAAATTTATTTATTTATACATTCAACGTATAAATTTGGTCTGGCAGTTGTTTATTAATTATACATACAAATGCTCCAAATCAATTTTAATTGATTTGAGGACCATACTTACAGTTTTGTTTGTAATAATATGAGAGCACAGTTTCAATTATGCATAAATGTAATTCTTTATTAAATAAAATATATAACAGCCATAATTATGAAAAATAAGCAAATAAAGTTACGCCATTTTTTAAAGTATCATCCCATTAATGCATTTTGATTTTGTTGCACGAACTGAGAACAAATTTTTTACATTGTTTTTTTCCTTTAATATTTTTAAAAAATAATGTTTACGTAAATTGAATCTTAAGAGAGATAGTACCATTCCAAAAACCAAAATTCTTATTTAAGTATTCTACGCTAAAATAAAAGGTACTAATTTCCCTCCCACCAATTTTATAATTTACTCATAGATCTTAGAAAGCTGATTTTATTTACTAACGTAATCGTTGAATTGCGTAATTAAAAGTCTTTAAAAATTGTATTTGAATAAAAAGAAACCCTCTAAATCTCTGAAATTTAAGTGCCAAAGCATAAAATCAATGTCTGTGTTCAAAATTTTTTATTCGAAGCATTTCGTTAAATAAATATTTTTTCAGACAAAAAAAAAAGAACTGAACAAAGATTTATTTACAGTTATTTAATGTTAAACAATAAATCATTAGAAATAAAAACAGGTAATTATGAAAAAAAGCTTTTTCCCTCGAACATGATTATTTAATTCACATAATTTTTCATTAATAGAATAAAAGCAAATAGAAAGGGAGTTACATTTTTAAAAGAGTTATTATTTTTCTAACACTGACAAAAGAATAACTATATCGTACAATTTCCAGTATCCGTAGATATTGAATGTATCGATTGATTCAGAGGTATTATCTGCATTATCAAGATATTATTTATTGCTCGCAGTTTTTTAAATTTTCTTTTCTGCTACTTTAGAACGCCTGTAAAAAGTGTGATATAGATGGCATTATTTTCAACTGAAGTTAAATTGATATCTGAGAGCAATAAAAAATGTTAATTACTTATAGAGAAAAAAAATCTTTTGCACCCAAATTTGAATAAAAAGTTTGGTTAGATATGAATTACAAATGCTAGCTTTTATTTTATTTTTTATTTAAGAAGTAGATAAATAAACATGAGAATTCAAAAATGAAACGTTATAGCTTAAGAATTTTTGAACCTAAATTTAATGAACAACCTGAAAAAAGTTCTGAGCCGCTAAACCTAAGGTAAAAAGACATTGATTTACACCGCTAGTTACTAACAGCGACAGATTTTTTACAGTAGCATTTTGATTATACTTATTTACATTGATTTTATACCACGGAAATATTAACAAAAAAAAAAAAAAAAAAAAACCCAACATTCTTAATTTGAACCTACATTTTGCAATAACATTAAATCAAACAATTAAGTCAGACTTGAAAAACATCATTATAATTAAAAAAAAAAATCCTTGATTAATCACGCATCGGAAGACGAAATGAGATTATCGAAAACGCAACGCAATCAGTTCTTCAAATTAACTTATAAATCCAGAAATTCACGAGATGACAACTCACCAAATTACATATTAACTTTCTAAAAATGTTCCTAAGAATGACTGTACACATGAATATCAAACAGAGAATTTTTTTAATGCATTCAACTGTTCCTTTAGCCAAATTCACTTCTATTTTACTTAAGAAAGTAATTTCTTCATCTTATGTACGTTTGATATTATTTCATACAATGAGGCATTGTTGATCGTCCATGTAGAGAGTACATGTCGCGGACATGTACATGAGTCCTATATTAGAGCTCGTCATACATTACAGAGCTCGAATCTTTGAGTGGGCTCTTCTGACAATGACGATGCAACTTTCGAAAGCACTTCTACACAGATGTCACAGCGCTCATTCCTTCCTCTCGAATTCGTCTTTCTCGAATTTCATCAGCAATGTTGATGTCTGGTCTGCAGAGATTTTTCATTCGCTAGAAAGACAAAATTTCAGTTATCATTTACAGTATATATGATTTAAAATTCTTAATGAATTCATTCAATCGACATTCCGAAAGATTTTTAAATCCAACATGCAGCAGATATTAGGAGGAACTGTGATCTTGGATAAATACAAGGATGGTCTAAAAAGTACCTATTTTTGCAGACACATGAATTTTTTTAGGGAATTCGGTGTTACCATATGTTTAATCGTGCCAAAATAAATTTAATTCTGATTCATAGGTTAGTTTTTATACGACAGAGCAATTTGTGGCAAAATTAAAATTTGATTGATGCCGATTAGACCTGGATTCTTCATTATGTACTAGAAACCAAGTAAAAATCCAAACAATGAGTTGTTTTCGAGTAACTTTCTCCATAAAACACGAAGGCTTTCTCATAGGCCGAAAAAGCTATGGTGATGATTTTTTAGGAAGTAAAGGGCGTCATATACTTCTTAGAAAATGGATAAACGATTGCTGAGTGTGAGTTTCCCCCTTCCTATTTCCAACTCCTAACACGGGTACTTTTTGAACCACTCTCGTAGATTTAAAGACAAATGCTTGCTAACAACATGCAATATTGCGAAACCATGATTAAAAGCACTCGTTTCTAGGAGAAGATCAAGCATAAAATATACTTATATCTCTTAATTTGAATGTAAAGGTCAAGGGTTCATTTTTAATAAAGAATTGACTGTTATCTTTAATTTTTAATCTCGTAATCTTGCAACTTTAATGATGCAATAACTTAAGTGCTTGCTTATGTCTCTGATCCAAATTTATTAATTGAGTGTTACCAAATGATCATTTGAATATCTCTGGTCATGAAATTTTATTTAAGAAACAAGCAATGGTATCAGATTTCTTCTCTGAAAAAGAAACAGTGTAATCGAATACATATTTTGAATTTCAGGATGTGTATAGATGTACTTAAAATAATACCGATAATAGTAGAAGATGAATATAGCTTTTTTAAATTTAATATAGACTCTTCTAAATTGTCGTTATTGTTACATCTGTATTTATCAAATTGAAAATTTCTCATTACGTATTGTTCTATTTCAAAGTTTTGAAATTGATTAAAATTTGGTGTCCAATAAATTAATAGTGGGAGCTACAGCGCATCGAAATTGCACACTCAGCGGGTGTACTTAAGAAGCGATTCTCAATCTGGTGGTCAAATTTTCTGTTGCATTGCGATTTAGGATACCTTTCAACCACTGAAAAAATGCCTCGTTGCAGGTTTCGAGCTCATTATGAGCAACTCTCAGAGTTTGAAAAAGGTCGTAGCATTGAATTGAAAGAGGCAGGTTGGCCAAATCGAAAAATCGCTCATCATATGGGTCAAAACGATGCGGCGGTTAAAAGATGCTGGCAAAAATGGGTGGACTATGGCAGATTTCAGAGTCAGGATGGTTGCGGTCGACCTAGGGCCACAGCAGATCGGGAGGACAGAGTGATTGTCAGATCAGCTGTCACAGCGCCTGATTCATCGTTATGAACCATCAGACGTGTGACCCGCACTCGAGTGTCCACCATGACCATTCACAGATGGCTGATAGAGAGAAATCTACACTCGTACCGACCCTTACGCCACCTGCCACTCCGACCTGCACCCTGTCGAGCCAGATTACAGTGGTGCTTAGCTCTATCCAGTTGGAATGATGCCGACTGGGGACATATAATGTTTAGCGACGAATACCACTTCCAACTGTGACCTGACGATCACAGGAATGGTTTTGCTACCTTTCCTTTTGCAGTACCCTAGCCATATTTTTCAGTAAGATAATAATGCCAGACCACATACTGCACGTGTTGCTATGAACTGTCTACCGCATGACAAACACTTCTTTGGCCAGCCAGATCTCTCTCCAATCGAGCATGTCTGGGATAGGATGGGAAGACGACTGCATCTACCAGGGAATGTTGATGATCCAGCCCGACGATTGGAGCAAATTTGGCAAGAAATACCGCAGGAGACCATTAGGGAGCTTTATCATTTTATGTCACGTCGTGTGCCAGCTTGCATCCAGGCTAGAGGTGGGTCAACACCTTATTGAGCTCGTTTCTTTGTAGCTACATAACTCTGAAATAAATCATTGAATTTTTCTGAAATTTTAATCATTTTCTATTGTGTACATAATTTTCCGATCTTACAATTTTTGTCTCCATTGGACAACTCCTTCTTTGTGCGTCGTTTTTTTTGTTATAGAGTATATATATATATATATTAAAAAAAAAGAAAATTAGTTTCATTAAAAAGTTTCCATACAGAATAATACTTTTCTAAACTTACAAAAAAAAAAAAAAGTGTCAACAACTGTTTAGAAATTAACGAAACAAAACTTATTTAGAATTAAGAGATAATATACGAATTATCTTCATACGAATTAACTAACGGAATGATATAATTAGGAATAATATGAAAAATAGTTAATATAGTGAGTTAACTTCTCAATTAAAATTAATTACAATTTGCTATTTGTATATTACTCATTATAGATAATTCTGTTCCATATTTTAACATTGAAGAAGTTTTCTGATAAGTTTCTGTGGCAATACGCTCTCCAGAGGTTTGCTGGATTGGTATATATTGTACATCGCCCACTCACGTAAAACATTCTACGCGCTTTTTAAAATGAGCTTAACTTTGTAATTGTTTATGAGCAAGAAGATAGAAGAAAAATTATGATAATAGTTGAGCCAATGTCCTGAGATATCATCATAGTAATAGGATATGGAACGGATGTCTCATGGTGGAATACTCTTCGATACTTTTACACTCAATAAAGGCTCAAATTTTTGTTCATATGGACCAGTTCTGCGATTCCCGAGTCTACACCAGGCAAGCTGAGGACTGGCCACTCATGTTGTAGAAGACCAGTAGAAAATATTATTTCGATGCAAGTTTTTCAATATGAACATGTAGAAAATTTAAAAAAATATTTGAGTAGTTAACTTTAATCGCCTTACTAGTCAGTTGCAAGAATTTCAAATCAATTTCTTTTCTGATTCCCGAAAGATCCTTGGCTAGTTCTATAATATTATTATATTATTTAATAATAAGTAATAAGCTTTGAATTTCTAGAATTTTTGATAATCTTATTTTTGAAGTACTTAAATTTCCTAGTTATTGAAGAATAATGGCAAACATACATAACATGACTGACAATTAATTGGAAAGTAGACAGAAGTATTTAGTTTATAGTGAAAAAGGTTTCGTTCGCATTTAGGTATCGTAAAAGTTTTTTATGTTCCGTTATCAAATGTTATTGAAAATTATTATTTTGGTACAACTTTCGAATGTAAAGGAAAAAGAAGGATAATTATTTACCTGCATCTGAATTTTAAATCAAATGAAGTTCAAAAATCTTTGTTGTCGCATACACATTTATGTTTATGTAGTGAAGAATGAAAAACACATCCAATTTTAACTATGAATTATTTTATTTAAGCCCATTTTGACAGGTGAACACTTTAGGATTGAATGTCATATTCTTCGGAAGAGCTAGTATTTTTGGAATAGTACTTCTTATTGCTAGTATTGGATTTGCTATCGTACTTTTGAATGAAAAATAAAATTTTCAAAATTAATTTTTGAAAACTAATTCAATTTTTTTGTTGTTATTTTACTTGTACGAAATCAAGTATTTAAACATTATTAGAACACAGGAGATGTTTCTATAACTTTCTAAGACACTAACTCTAGGGAAAAGTTTTTCTCAGAGTACATCTCTTACATACATAAGTCATACAATTAAGCAGTAAAATAATTTATTGTAGCTTTCTTCAACCTTTTCTTAATTAAAAATCTTGCAGTTTGTCAGATCTTGCGACAATACAAATCTAACTAAAGTTTTTATTCCTATACAATCTTCAACCTTTTCTTAATTAAAAATCTTGAAGTTTGTCAGATCTTGCGACAATACAAATCTAACTAAAGTTTTTATTCCTATACAATACAGGTATTAATCGCTTATTAACGCAAATTTGCGTTCATTCGCCAGAGAAAATTTTTAATTAGAGGGAGTTTTAGTTTATTGTCGACAAAAGAACGTAAGACACAGAGTAAGTTATAGAAAAGTAGAAAAAATAAACAATGTTTTAAAAATGTAAGCATCTAAATGTTTCATACAGAATGTCTAATATATAATTTGTAAAAAGATTTGAAAAGCTCAAACAAGGCAAGAAAAAACGTTTAAAAGTAATTCTTTAGTGATTTAACAAGACTTATAGTGTATTTAAATCTTTTTTTTTTTTTGGAGACCTTTCAAATCAACAGCCAAATATAAAAAATAATAAAATTTCCGAGGAGGAACGAATGAAAATATTTTTCTTCGAAGTGCTATTTAGACTCTTTCAAATAATCTGGAAAGATGCAGAAAACCAAGATTCTATTTTTTAAAATTAATGGTCTAATTTTTTTCATAATATTTGTATTTCTGAACGTTGTCTAGATTTTTGTATGGCTTTTCTGGAAATTCAAATTCAAATTTTAAAGCTTTTTTAATACCATATTGTTATACTTACCTCTCTAAATGTACCGGTGGTCGTGAAGTACTTGTAAGCAGCATAGCTGGGTATACAAAGCATAGATGATAATCCAAGAAGCCATCCAATAGTTTGACCCCACCAGGGATAAACATAGCCAATATAATCAAGTGGTTTGTACTGTACCATACTGAACAGAAATACTCCCTGTAAAATTTAACATCAGAATATTTGTTAATTACTTAATCTACTAGAAAAGTGGGACATATTTATCACAGTAATAAAATTTAAAGATTTTTTTCTAAATAAAAATTGATATTTTAATTTCTTTTATAAGTTTAGTAGTAAACTTATATTCTATTTTCTTATAGAAAATTACGCCGTATAAAGAAACAATATTATTATCAGTGTTTATTAATACTACATTTTTTAAGCATTTGTAATGGTTTTGAAATTTTTAATCAAGCTTAGGAAAAGCTAAAAATTGCAAGATACACACACAAAACTCTCTATAGTGGCAATTTTTAGTACTTTAGTTTACTCTGTAAAATACTTTCACACACAAATGAATTTTCTCATTAAATTTTTTTTCTTACTCCTATTAATTTTTGCCTTTTTTAAACTTGTTATAATTTAATGTGTTCCTAATACACTTTTATTTTTAACCATTTAGCTCTTCTCTTGTTCTTATTTAAATTTGCTTATGAATCAGTTTTTTTTTTATTTCAATAATAAATTTTACTACGTGGATTGAAAAATCAGGTGCAGAATTTCACGATTAAAATTCTTCATATTTATTAAAACTTTTACTTTATTGTAAATAATTCTGAAATTATGAATAATGAAAGTGTAAGGCATTAAATAGGACATAAAAATATTCATGGAAACGAGAAGTGAGTATAAATAGTTCAGACAATTATCATTGCAAAACATTCTTTCAGTTCATGTCTTCTGAGCAAAATATTTATTTAACTGCAATTCAACCTGGAAAAAAAAAAAAAAAAAAAAAAAAAAACTTGGGCTTAAGATAAAATAGTTATCTCTACAACTTCTAAAACCAGTCTTACACTTATTAAAAAGGAATAAAATATTTTCACTTTTTATTTTGTCACATTTGTCAAATGAACACAATAAATAAGTTCATTAAAATTATTTCTAATTACTAAAGGATTTACCCGAACGAATATAGGGTGCTTAACATGATATGTACATTTAATAAATTATTTGATGTTTTGCTATTTATTTATTGTTATCATCTAAATTAATCTTTCTTATATAATTCATCCCCCTTTGTATAAGGTATGTGAGGATTTCATTAAATATTTTGAATATTTCATAAACAACTCTGACTAATTTTGCTTCTCGTACTATTTTAAATTATATATTAGTAATATATATATTGATCATTAACTCCAACTTTAGCGATGAAAGTCGAATAGATGATAATTTAAGTTGAATTTTTCTGTTATAAAATATATATATATTTGGCTATCTGTGATTAAATCAAAACAAAATTTAATATCTAACATTATATAACAACTTTTCAATTTTAATACGTTCTTATCGTTCATCCACAAACACATTACATTTGAAATTAATAAAATATATATTAAAATTTTTATCATCTACAAGGCCTTATTTCAATATACTAATTGATATATATATATTATTGAGTCATATACTGAAGTTATACCAATTAAAAATTCTATATTATTGTACATAATCATTTCTTACAATGAGGACATTAATTTAGGATTTGGTCAAACTTTTTATGACACATTGCGAAAAATGAGAAAGGTATTCATATATCCAAAATCCCCTCTCACCAAAAAAAAAAGCATATCCCGTAGATTATCATAATAGCGGTTGACACCTGGAATAAAAACAAATAACCCTTTAAATCTTCATAGAATGAGTAATTCTTGTTCTTGGAATAAAAATCTCTTTTTCAATAAGCGTAAGAGTGAATGTAGATTGCAGAGCGCTGCGGATGAAATGCTACATATTGATGTGTACCTAGATTTATCTAGAGATGTGAAAATATATCTTCACTCATGAAAGAATTTTTTTTAACAATTAACCAATGACTATATCTGTAATACCAGATACATATTAAGTGGTTGAAAAAAAACTAGATACTTCAAGATTTTTTATGCCAATTGTTAAAATTTACGAAGATGTTAACAAAATTAAAAGAGATTTATATACTCGTGTATTGTATGTGGGATATATTTACAATTATTTCATAAATACTTAGAAAAAAATAATATAATAATTCGTCTTACTTCTTTCTTTGACTTGTGACACAAAATTATTCACAAAATTCCCATATTCCATATTTATTCGTTAAAAATAAGGAATCAATCAATATTATGAGTAACTCAAGTTTTATGAAGGAAGTAATTCATCAATTTTTAAACAACTATAGCAAATAAAATTAATTACCAGTTGTCTTAAGCCACTTTTCTATTTGTTTTATCCATTTAAAATACATATTACGTTAAAAAAAATTCATTTATATTGTACACTAACGAGGCACATAAAAAATTTGCGCAAGGAAAAAGTATCTAAAATATAAAATTGAAATAAAAAGAGAAATTAAGTTTATTTATATTTTATCTCTGATTATTTATAATTAAAAAAAAAATTATATAGTAAATATTCATAAAATTGATACTTTAAGCTTTAAAGCTTGTAAACGGCTTAAGATGAATTGAATTTAATAGAAAAATTAAACTTAACTAAATATTGTAATTTTTATTAAACGGATAAAATCATAAGCTATTAGTACCTTGAAATATTTTTAAAATTGTGAATTTCGTGGAATGAATTAGAGTTATGAAATTTTAAAACATTTAAACATGTTACGTATAAAACATTCTAAATCATTTGAAACACAATAACAATATTAAAGTTGAGCTGCATAATAAAATTAATGCAGTATTAGCTCTTATAAAAGGATAGTGAAGATTAAGAAAACTTAATTTAATTTTTACTCAAACAGAAATGATGAATTGACGATACCTCGCATAAATTAACAAAATGCACAAAGTACCCAAAAAAACTTGTTGAATTTTACACAGAATGAATTTGTCAAGTTTTCTAATCCCACATACATTCTAATTAATTTCTTGCACGGATGTAAGAAATTAATTATAAGCATGCATCATAAAAATGGGCCAATAAAAGTTTTTAATTTTTAATTAAATTAAAAAGCCCTACATGCATCTTAGGATAAGAAGAAATCAAGAAAGCGTACAAAGAAGTTCAGATTAAGTTTTCAAGAAAATGATGGAGACCAATTTTATTTAAAAAATGTATGTAACAATTACTTTTAACATATTTTCTGTGACGTTATTAAAATAATTTAAGCGATTCTTTTAAAAAAAGATTATACATAAGGATATCGCAAATGTTTAATTATTATTAAAAAATAAACCGATATATATGGATAAAATTTATTCTGTATATTAACTGATCCTTATGTACAGAATACTGCAAATTACAGTTATTAATATTGATTTGTTTCGTTTTCTACAGATGAAATTCTACCTCTTTTTCAATAATCGTGAGAGTGAAAATAGATTACATAATTAGTTCTGCGGATGAAATGCTTGATATGTTGTGTTCATGTTATGTAATGTTCACGAAGATCTTAATTTGAAATCTAGGAGAAATCTGCTCCTTTTTCATATTATTTTACCCCTACATGCATAATGTTGCAAATTACAGCTATTAATTCAGATTTGTTTGGTTTCAGGAAGCCGTGGATTGAAGTAACCTGCAGAATGGATAATATAAGAGAGTTCAATCTGCTGAGTTCTATAATGACGGTTTTCGAAAGGCCAAATAAAGGCTGTGAGAAAAGTATAGCTCTGGATGGTGACTACATAGATAAGTCTTAAAAATGCATAAAAATTAAGTTTCTATCTCGATTATTATAAATAATAATTAAATCGTTTCGTTTTTTTGGGATAATGATTAAACTGTTACGATAGTGCGTATTACTTCAATCTACGGCTTCCTGAAACTATACACTAACAGCTGTAATTTACTGTATTATGTACATAAGGATCAATTAATATGCAGAATAAATTTTATTCATATATCTTGTTTATTTCTTAGTATTAATTATTAATTTCATGATAATTCAACGCACGTATATTCCCATAGATAGTACGTAGATTTGAAAGTAATGGATTTAATTATTTGAAAGTTCTAAATTGATTACTTTTCGGTCGCCACCTGAAGGCAAGAAACTGTGATGGGCCACCTCCGATACAAGGAACTGTACATAATAATTGAAGGTGTATATTTTTGCAGGGAGAATCTCAAAATTAAATGAAATTTCTAAAGATGATGACGTTTGTTTATATTATTATCATGTAAAATTAGAAGCAATTTTTTTTAAACTTTGAAAATGATGATAGGTTAATTAAAGGAAATGTTTTTGGAACTCTTTTATACAGTTTGCAGAAGGACCTCTTTAACTCAGTTTTTGAAGCTTAAATACTTACTAACATTCTGATGCTGGAAACCTCTTGACAGACAATGAACCCATTAGTTGTCCTTCTATTATCTGGGTCGTTTTTTCCTTATTCTCTCACGGAGCTCAGCAAGAACGTGAAGGTAGTAATTTTGATTAATAGTTTGACCTTCAGGATCCCAGTGAAGGTACATAATCGCATGAATATTTTAAAAAAATCATAATTGCTTTGCATTTTGATATGCTCATTCGAGCTTTTTTCGCTCTCGGTGAAAATGGGCTCTTCCAGTGCATGGAACCGAGCTTCGTTTCAGGATCATAAGTAAAAAAACCAGGATTCGTCGCACGTTATTATCCTTTCCAATTAGCTTGAGTCATCTTCAATGGCATTCAAAGTGTCAGTACATTTTTGCGAGCTTCTTGTTAGGCATCATTTTGACACACACTTTTTGCATGCTAAAATGGTTATATATAATTTGTCGTACGGATTCTTTGTCCATTCCTACAGTCTCGGCAATTGCATGAATACTTAACCGACGGTCAGATCAAATCAGATAATTGGTTTTTTCGATATTATCATCCGCTATTGACGTGAAAGGGCGACCAGGGCGTAAATAATCTTCGACATCTTATCGGCTATCTTGAAAACATTTAAACCACTCAAAAACACGTGCATGCGAAAATTATTAATTGCTATAAACTTCTTTCAATAAATTTTAAGTTTCAGTAGCGGTTTTTTCCAAGTTTCATGTGAAATTTCAGAACAATTCATTGCTCACTTATCATTTTTCCGGCGAAACAACAATAACAAGAAGAAGAAGAAAAAAAAAAAAAAAAAAAAAAAAAATGCGAACGAAGGTTAAGGGTATACGGATATGTTTACAGAAGCGAGAGGCACTGCATTCGAAAGAGAAGGCTTCACGTTTAACAGCTGTGGGTCGCTGGCGTTTGTCGCATGCGTATTTCTCTTTTAACTGTGTCAGTCTCGTTATTTAATAATAGCCACACCTCGTAAAAATATGAGTAGACAAGAACTGTAAGAAAATTTCTTTTCTTCGATTTCTTGTAATGGTTACCATAAAATATCGGGTATATTTTTAAAGAGCGTAGTTTTTGATAAAAATAAAAATTAATGAAGAGAAACATTTATTTTCAACAACATTTAAATTTAATAAATAAAAGATGAGTAATTTTATAAAAATATTAAGAAAATATCGTTTCTTACTCCACAAACGCACGGTGTAAAAAACACCCAGCATAGTTTCCACCAAAAGCAAGGATAATATCCCAGCATATCCCGTAGATTATCATAATAGCGGTTGACACCTGGAATGAAAACAAATAACCCTTTAAATCTTCATAGAATGAGTAATTCTTGTTCTTGGAATAAATATTTATAAATTCTAAAGTTCCAAAAACTCTTGGTATAATACGATTAAAATTCAGTTGTGTACATCAAAATATAGATAGACTGTTTATTAAGGTCGCCTTTGACGCAACACGAAGGATCTTTGGCGACAAATTTCGCAATTCCGGGTCATTTTCAAGTGACAAGGACGACATCTGAGCTGGCATCCTCTCTCTAAACTTCCACACCTCACCAATGAAGGATTTAAACCTCTACAGATTTAACGTGTATACTCTCCGCTACACGACGGGTCTTTAATGACATAAAGGCTCGAACCCAAGCCTCGACAAAAACAACTCGACCATTGAACTCACAACCATAAGCACTCGGTTTCGGCCATCTCAAAAGATAGAGATAATCAATTTAGGTATGGTGTATAAATTTTCAATCCATTGATTTACTTAAAGCGAATAAAATTTTGACGAGATATAATTTTCGGATATGTTACAGAAACATAAAATTTTAATAAAAAGTTTGAAGAAAACAGGATAAACTTTTTGGGGTATATTTTTCTAAAAATTTAATACAAAACATAAAATGTATTTATAAGTTAAATATCTGAATATTATTAATCAGCATTGAACGTTAATTTTAGCCTACTGGTTATTTAACTTGAATTTTTTTAAAGAAACCTGAAGAATATTTGCAAATTATTATTAGTTCATTTCTAAAAGAAATCAGGCAGAATTATATGTAATTCAATTGAAAAAAATTCACCACTTACCATATGACCATGAGATAGAAGTCACTTCAAAGAATATCAAAAACAATAGTGAGATCCCACTTGCAGCGTAGTAGTCAAATAACTGGAACACGTACATACCACCCTATAAAAGCATCAGTAAATAACCATTAGTATTTTTCTTTGAAATGAAAAAAAAAAAAAAAAAAAATTATCCTCATGAATCTAGGATATTTTTTGTTAATGTTATGGTTATTTTATTGATTTTATTTTTAAAACATTGACGGGGTTTCTTTTCTAATAATTAGATTTTGATACACTTGCGGTCAAAATGGCAACGAAGATAAGTAAAAATTTCATAGCTGCTATTATATAATATTTATATGCCAATCAAACAGTTTGAATGAAATTAAATAAATAACTACATATAGTTTGTAGGATAAGGAATAATTAACTCATTACAACTAGTATATATAAACCATTATAAAATAATTCGTAATGAAGTTAATAAAGAAAAATTCCTTACAAAAAGTGGTTTTTAACAGTGAAAATAATTTTTCTATTAAGAACATGATGATGATAAGTGTACGCTGAATATGCTGATAATTTATAAAAGGTACTTTATGAGTAAAAACAATTGTACTCCGTAAAGTCAACTTGAATCTTTTTTTCATAAAGATCTGCTTATGATCCATTTAACTGGCGATAAACAGCTCTGAGATTCAAAAGGGAACAAAGTAAGAGTCGGAAAAGATGTGACACGTAAAAAAACACGAAATAAGTTCTCTAATTTTAGTTCAACTGAAACTTCAAGCTCATATGTTGAAAGAGACGTCTCTATTTTTATAAAATTCGTTTGAAAGTATATAATTAAACTTTCAATACTCTCTATAATATGATTTTTTGGGTAATTCATAAATAAATTTGTAATTATGTAATAGATATGATTTTTAATTTGTAGACTTGCTAGTGGACTCACTAAGAGTCTAACTTTCGACAAAGAGTGGAAAGCCTATCCGACCTGCACCAATTATAATCTTTATCAGGCCTCTTCCAAGCATCTTTTAAATTGTAGGGGGCTTGACAGATAAGATAACATATAATTACTTCACTTCACCTTGCCTATGATTTCTTGAAGATTCTTGGTTTCGTGGACTTGTCTATCCTTCGACTAAACGATGTGAAATTTATGTTACAACACAGTACACAGTATTTAATGATCAACTTTGTAAAGATAGTAAAATAGAACAAATATTTTCTAGAAACCAATTAATGTCGAATAAATTAGGACCCTTTTTAATGTCACTAACTAATTCCGGCATAAATGAAACATTTTTTTCAGTAGAGGATGCAATTGCCCTTCGAACTACAAATATTGGTGAAATATTCCGATTGAAGCATTTACCACGGTTGGAAAACAGGTGCAAAAAACACTCTAGATCTTACTTGAGTAACAAAACAGAGGCCCATGATGTAGGATACGACGCAAACAAACGCAATGAATAGTTCTTTGTGAGGTCTCAACAGTCGGGGCCATTCATCCACCACAGCTGTGATGAACCCTTCCATTGTACAGAACTATAAAAGGTACAAAATATATTGAAACATGTAGATTAATTTCTTGTTTACACTTTTAATGAGACACTTTTCGCTAAGCTGTTAATCATATACAAACGTGCGAGAATTGTCTTTTTAAATTACTCATTTATATTGAATTTAGAGTTTTACATTAAAAAATATTTAAGGATATTTGAATTAATTGCTTATATTTTGAAAGATTATTGTAATTATTGAGATCGAAGTAACACAAGTGGAAATTAAAAAAACACTTTTCGCTAAGTCGTTTAAAATTAATCGTATACAAGTCTGCGACAATCGTCTATTTAAATCACTCCTTTGCATTGAATTTAGAGTTTTTGGGGAAAGTGAATTAATTGCTTACGTTTTGAAAGATTTTTGTAATCTGTGAGATAGATGTAACAGTAAGTGGATAAAAATTACTCTACGTCTATCTTTGAAACTATTCACTCATTCCATTGTTAAAAAATCAATTAAAAAGAAATAGTGCTTGTAAAAATTTATTTAATTCTGCTTCAAATTGTTATATATAAAGTTTAATTCGACTTTTAGAATCTCATTAACAACTTATATTGGGATTTTAATTATAAAATTTAATCTCTTATAAAATGAGACTAGGGAAATCAGTTTCTTAATACAATTAGTATTGTTATTTAGGTACGATGTTTTACATTTTTAATAAAATATATATTTCTTTTTTTGAAAATTATATTATTCAGTGCTTTATAATTTTTTCTAATTATTTAATTTACTGAAAAAAGAGAAATTGATAATATATAGTTATTTCAAATGACATATAGCCATATAAATGAACTCTCTTTTTATAATAATTCATCAAATAATCATTACATTATCTGTTTAATGTCATGATCTTAAGAATTATTTTATAAAATATTTTATGCCAAGAACATAAAAAAAGTTTTCTTATATTATTTTGTATGTATAAATTTAAAATTCGTAAGTCTATTCAAAGGTTGACTGATTGATTTAATGCTCGTGTTCATTTTTGTGTTAACTTAAATCTTAACTTTGTAAAAACTTAATATAATGTAAGATAATTTACTAATGAGGACTTTGTATTTCATGTTTTTAAGTGTTTGTAATTCGGTTTTTGGTAAAAAAAAAAAAAAAAAAGGAATAAAATTTCTTGTATTAAATGAAATCATGTTAAGACTTATTTTTATGACAACATAGTAATAAATTATTTGCAATATACAAAAACTGACAAGATATATTCTATGAGAGAAGTGTACGAATTATTTTAGGTAAAACTAATCCTCTATAAATAAGAATTAGTAGAATACGAAAAAGTGCTAATGTAACACATAAATCCTATTAATATCAGCACATGAGACATATATTACACATCTATTTCAAATTGAAAAGAAAAAAATGAAAAATCTTATATTATTGATGCCTGCAACGACATGATGTTGAATCATATTTGTTTTAATCAGTCCTTTTGAAATGTAACTAATTTCTTATAATTCGTCTTTGTGTATGAATATAATTATATGTTGTTTTTATGTAAAAAATGATAAAAACACCTACCTTATTTCAGGATGCCACTTTAAATTTCTTAAATGAATCAAGAAAAAGTAAAACTTACCTTCCAGAGACGACGATCAGGAACTACACCATACGATTGCGAAATATTTCTATATTTTGTTGCATAAAATTTTCGAAATTTTTTTGTAAGTGTATTATTAATTAATATACTTAGAAATATTTTAATTAACTTCGAAATTTGTGTAACATATTTAATAATTTAGAAAAAAAAAATGTTTGGGAAAATTGTGATAGTGTTCTTTGAAAGGTCATTTTGCGTCATTTTATGGATTGAATTCGTAAATGCGGAGAAGAGTTTTGTTGTTAGTTAAAAATAATATTTCAGATGTACCTATAAAACTCATAGTTACGTACAACTACGTCCATTATATTTGTATGTGTATGTTGGATTCAAAACTAATTTCACGATTGATTCACGTGTAAATTCAGGATATCCGCGAACATTGGTAAGTTTTATTACCTGACTGTCAAGACCTAACATTAATATCATGAGGAAGAAAAGCACAGCCCATAATGGAGATATGGGTAGTTTCAACACAGCAGAAGGATAGGCTAAGAAAGCCAGACCAGGACCTATTTTGAAAAAAAAATAAGAATTTAAAATTATTATAAATAATTTCTACAATAATTAAATTTATGCAAGTAATTCGTAATTAATTACATACAAGCATTTCCAAAAAAAATTTATTAAAAAAATAAATAATATATTTTTATTAAGAAATAAATAAATATATTTTCCTATATGCAGGCTTTTATGCATATATAAGTTTGAACTATTATATTATTTCTTAACAGCATTTCAATACTAATGTACTTTTCTTTTACGATTAATAATTTGTTTTAAAAAAAAATTGTTTTCGCCTCTTGTTAAAAAATAGATACTATTTTGATTGAAAAATACTCCAAAACTAACATTACATTTGAACTTTATTATTTTGTAGAGAACAGCCTGTTTTACCACGATGCGCATTTCTGTCTGAATCAATTCATTTTTTTCGCATTACAAAATTCATTCCATAGTTCCTCTCCTGTAATAGATTGCTAAACTGATATTTCAATTTTCCGATCAAAGGAAAAAATAGCATTTTTACAAAATGTTTCAAAATTTTTAGGGTGCTGTAAAATAATTGGTTATGCATGCTCTACTAATAAAAAATTTATTTTAACAATAGAAAAATTTGTTTGGAGTTTGTCGCCTGCTTTGTTTTTTGCCATCTATTCTGCTTTTTGTCACCTGCTTTGTTTTTTGTCATCTGTTCTGCTTT
>BMAW01016158.1:1678756-1692221 GCA_019974015.1 Nephila pilipes
TTCTGCTTTTTGTCACCTGCTTTGTTTTTTGTCATCTGTTCTGCTTTTTGTCACCTGCTTTGTTTTTTGTCATCTGTTCTGATTTTTGTCACCTGCTATTAAAAACTGCTACGCATTTCTGTCTGAATAAATCCACTTTTTTTTTACTATACGAGTATAACATGTTCCATACTTCTTTTTCAATATTATAATACTAAACTGACATTTAACCTTACCAGTCAAAGGGAAAATAGTAATTTTATATAGTTTTTTAATATTTTAAGGACACAACAAATTTTAATTGTTATGTGTGTTATATACCCTTATGAACTTATTTTAATATAGAAACATTTTAGCAGTCTGAAAATGAGTTCCGGGTTTTACACCTGTTCTAAAAAATTAGGCGAAGAACGATTTAAAAAAACTTATTTTGGATAGTTTAAAGTTGCATCTTAAGGTTTTGAATTTATAGCTGGAGTATTAATAAAAATTAAAAAAGGAATACGTACACAGATAAGTTAACTTTTATTTCCTTCAATCAAAATTTTTCTCGAAAGAGAAACCTTTTGATGTATTATAATTTTTGCTTTTTATTATTGAAATATTCACGAAGAAGATTTTTATAAATTAGAAAATCCAAAATACATAATCAATTAATTAAATTGTAACTGAATGTACCTGAAGCAGCGACTTCACTAACGGGTTTTTTCTGTTCGTGTGCCATAAATCCCACCACAGAAAATATGACAAATCCAGCAAACATAGATGTTCCACTGTTGATACAAGATACAATCAAAGAATCCCTGAAATATAAAAAATCACACGTGTTAAGTAAGGCCTTTTTTTAAAAGTTTTATAAAATTGTATTGGTATTAATTTCATTAATACTTTGAGTATTTATCTTGTACTTATTAATATTAAATTCCTTTTATAACAAGCGTTATAAAAGGAATTGAACGTGCGTTTTACTTTATTTTATTTCAATATCCATATAAATATTTCAAAACAGAAGTATTAATTTCATTAACACTTTAGAGTATCTGCCATGTATTTTTTGTATTCAAAACCTTTTATAATTTTGGAAACACACTTTACTTTGCTATCTAAATATCCTCTCCATATAAATATTTCGAATTTGAGATATCAAACATTATTAAATACAGAACCCTATGTAGATACGAACATTTAGTTCATTATTATCCATAAAGGTTTAAAAAATGGAGCAATTTAATTATTATATCGAAAAATGAAACAAATAATTGCACCATTTTGATACAAAAAAATATTTATCACTAGATTTTCAGACTTACCTGTAAACGTTATTGCTGTATTTATTGTAGCTACCAAGAGCTATAAGAGAACCTAAGCCAAGACCATAGGAAAAGAATATCTGTGTAGCAGCATCTATCCATACCTATAATTAATCCAAGATTATTGCTTAAGATAATTTTGAATGTAATACTGTACAGACAATAATTTTATTTATTCACGTAATAAAAATTTCATCTAATTTTTTCCCGTAAAATAATTCATGTACTTAATCAGAATTTTTATTCCTTTTTTTCAATGATCATATAAATTATTTTATTAAAATAATAAGATTCTAGGGTTTTCTAGACTTCATCGCCAGGTTATAAATATCATGATAACAATCCAATCTAAAAATTATTTTTAAAATTGTTACATTCCAATCCTATTATGAGTCTTGAATGACAATAAATTATGATACTGCAGTTATTGCTTTCCGCTGAATATTGAAAAAGCTGAACCCACCTGATTAAACTTGCCCTTCATGATAACAGTGGTGGGTCCCACCATTACTTGTTTGCGTTTATAAACAGAATTAGACTTTTAAATCACAATTAAGATTTTACCCCTTTTTACAGTGCTTTACAATCCTTATCGATCCGAGTCTTTTTCCTAATTTTTTTTATTTGGTTTTAAAAATAATCTTGCGGAATTATCAACGAATGTTTTGCGCATCATAGCTAGATTTGCCTCTTGCGCCATAAATTTACAATTACTCCCTCCCTCCCTTCATGACAATATGATTTCTTACTCAAGTGCAATATATTCAATTATTTTTCAGTAGTTAAATGGGGTTTGATATAGAATTTTTGGCTCTTTTATCATTCTCTAAAACAGTTTGTTGAAAATATAGGACATTTTTTTTATTGTTTTAAGGGGGGGGGGATTAATTGCTTATACTCTTTGAATGGATAAGCAAATTAATTGGTAATTTTGATTACCACCTTAAAATATTGATGTTCACAAGAGCACATTATATAGAACTTTAAGAAATCAAATAAAAAATGTTATATAGAAATATTAACAATTTTAGACTTATCATACTATTAGTTTTGACTTCCAAAAAACTTGTTTCTTGTGTGTTATACATTTATTTCTAAGAGAACGCAATCCTTCCAAATTATATCCTTAAGCACTGCACTGCAACGATATATTTACTCCTCAATTTATAGTTGTACCATAAGGAATTTCAATTACTTAGACTTTACAATAATTCTGTGAAATGTGATTGCGACAGAAACAAACGATTTACATTTTATTTCTAATTCCAGTTTAAAAACATCATTTATCTGCAATATTCTTCAACTTGATTTAATCATTACTAATGAGTTTTTACTGTTTAATCCCATTATCTAAGAAAAAAAGGAAGATTATCCACATTATTTTATACAAAAAATATAATTGGAAGAATTTAGAAAAACACTGTTCACTATTTGTATCATATTTAAACAAAAAGCGCTATTAATACGTAATAATACAATTCAACAAAGTTATTCAAGTGAAGTCACTCACAAAATGTGGTGTTAGCGTTATCTTCTTACAATATAACAATATTTTGCTTACCTGAGAATCGCCAAGTTTGTTCATGTCTGGCCATATGTAAAATTTGATACCATCTCCGGCACCTGGCAACGTCAATCCTCTTATCAGCAAAATAAATAGTAGAACATATGGGAACAAAGCAGTGAAGTACACAACCTAAGCAACAAAAAAATTGTTTTATATTTGTAATAGATTTTAATTAACAAATCGAATCTTCTTCAGATGTTTCAAAATTTTTTTGAACAGGTCTCATGAGAATTCTTCGCTCAGCAATATAAGTTAAATAAATCCATTTTACCTTTCCAGTCCATTTTACTCCTTTCCAAATACAGAAGTAGCACAGAACCCATGCCAAAGCCAGTGTTCCTGCCAACGGCCAACGAACTTCACCTGGTTCTCCAAGACTGCTTGTAATTTGAAGTACATTGCGCCTAAGGGAAATACATTGCTAACTTTAAGATAAGATGTACTAATAAATTTTAACGAGGAATTCAGGATATTGATTAATCTTATCAAAAGTAAAAAATGAAAGCAAAATGCACACAAATACATATAACAGTATTTAAAGTTTAGGTTATATTCTTGGCTATTTTTGGTTCTTTTTTTTTTGTTTAGAATAACAAAACACCGTAAATGTCATTAGAAAACAAAGCATTGCAACAGAAAATTGATCGCAATAAGTTATTTCAAGTATCAAAACTATATAATCAATACGCAACATATTTTTACTAAGCCAATTATTCAAATATACAAAGAAGGCCTTTTTAATAGAATTATAGAAACTTTTTTTAAACATGTGAATTTTCAAATAAATCAAAGTGGTATAGTAGTAGTAGTAGAGAGAGAGAGAAAGTTTTTTTTCTTCTTCTAAAATATCGCTACATTAAGAATATTTTTCGAGAATCATCTTCTGATCCCATATTCTCATGTTATATGACTAGTTGCAAGTAATAGTAGGTAATTTTTTTTCTTTTTGAGCGTTATGTATAGAACTATTACATCGTGTTTACAAGGACACGGCAATATAAATCACTGATTCGATCATTCTGCACTAGAAATTTCCAGAAAACTACTATTTTCCTGTATAATATTTCAAGAAGACTCCGAAAATAATACAAGGAAAAAATCGAGTAACTGGGCAAAAATCAACCAATTTTGAAAATTATAAATTTACAACAACAATTTGCACCTTTTCATTAAAGACACACACACAAAGAGAGAGAGAGAAACACACACACACACACACACAGAGAGAGATTTTAAATTCTTAATTATAAGGATTATGTTTAATTGAATATTCAAAGTTCGAACTGTGTGTTAAGGACTGGTTTCATGATATTATTTTTGAAATTGTAAATCATTGAACATAAAGCATCGAACTCCAGTTCCTTTCTTAATGTGAAAAACATCATAATTGAATAATTAGTTAATGATAAGGTTTATCCTTAAAGTTATGTTTGCATAATGTCAAAGATTAAAACCCAAGACCGAATATCATTTGTAATAAAAAAACGCTTATACATTAATATTACATTCTTACTTTTTTGCTATTCTGCAGAAAACAGAGTATATTTTATTGTTATTCATTTGTGGATGAGTCAACTACTTTTTGGGGCGTAAAATATGTTTCACATTTCGTCTCATAGACTGTAATGCTAAATAGGTTTGAAATGTCAAGTGTTCAAAGGAAAAGATTTGTATTTAGCGAAAGTTTCTAAATATTAAGAATACTACATAATAAACGGATGTATACGAATATATATGCATTATAACTTCTTTTATTTATGAGAAAATTGAAACAATTTTCTACCTGAAAAAGTGTTCTAAGTTTGGATTGAGTTCTTTGATATTTGGCGAACGTATACATTCTCATTTAACTTTATAGAGTTGATGAGAGGTATCTGATACGATACTTAATCCACGAAACTACACATTCTGTAAGTCTGGTCAAAATTACACAAATAAATTTGATGTTAGACATTTATTTTTTTCATTCGAGCTTCAGTTTTCTTTCTTTCTTTCTTTTTTTTTTTTTTTTTTTTGTAATCCTCTGACATTGAATTTCAAAAACCTGAATGCAGTTCAAAACATAGATTTATTGAGTTTTAGTAATTTGCGTCATTCTAAATTTTAATGATATTGATATTAACCCTTAATATAATGATTTATTGCAAAGGCTTTTGTTATTTTCTTTATACGAAAATTATATTACGATAAACGTCATTATTTAGCAACTTATGTTTGATCCTTGAGACAATTGTTTGAAAATTGGCAGTATAGCTACCAATGTACTTAAATGAATGTGGATGGTTGGAGAAGTATAGATGTGATCATGTTTGAAAATGTATTCAAAAACTGCTTGAATCTTCCTTATGCTGCGTCAATTAGGACGACAGGGTATTTCATCCCATTGTAAATCTTGCATTTTTTTTAATTCGATAGCATTTTGAGATATTTTGAACAGTTTAGTGTAAAACAGATAATATGTAAACTTGTCTTAATATTCCCTCAATAAAGTAGGAATTTATACTGTTAAAATTTTTACATAAAATAAATTTGTATTTTCTTTATCAGGTGCAAATTTGATACTTTTGTGTCATTCTTCATAGTAAACTATTAAAAGTTTAAATTTTTATGTTAATACTAGCATCCTAAAACCTCTTTGCATTATTTATTTATTAATATCTCATTACTTCAACGTTTACTATTCTATTCTGTCCTGATTTAAACATAAGGATCTTTGGGAATATTGATTCTGCTGTTCAGATTTATTGATCCTGTTGTTGATCGTTAAATAGTTCATTTACAAAATCTTTATGAAAACGAAATAAGGTTCATCAACCTTTTTTATTATTCCAACCTGAGGTATATTAAAAAACCAAACTTTTATTGAGCTTAAAAAGTGGAAATCTAATGGAATATTTGATCAAAATTTATAAATAAATAAAAATATTTTTTCTGGAAATGTTTTTACTTAAAATTACACAGGAACGAAGATTTCGAAATTAGTCTTTGATAATACATACTCCCAATATTCTTTTACTGGACTTTTGTAAGACACGTTTGCACTTATTGAACACTCTTCCTTCGTACAATTCGGAACGATGTCGTATTCTGATTGACATAGAGGTGTATTCCACCAGTTGTCGCATGTTCTCCACATTACATCCCACCGCAAGGAATTGAAGATATAGTAAAGCGCCCATGAAAGTACTACAATGTAGTATGTGTTCAACCAGAAAGCCATGACTGCAGCTGCATAACCTACACCTAAAAGATAATTCAGCGTTAGATCTATTTTTACACCAATAATCTTAATACTTTTAATGATATAAAGTACTAATTTTGGCTTGATAGTATTAATATGTTGATTACATTTTCCTACTCCTTGAAGAAAGATTACGAGAAAAAAATAGAGTTAAAAGTATTTAGAAATCTAGTTTAAGACATTAATCTAAATTTTCTGGTTTTATAATAATATATTAGTTTCAATACTATTCATTATGATCTTTTTACACATTTTATTCCTCAGACAATTAGATTTCATAAAATATTAAATTCCCTTTTACAATAAGTACTAAGCATTTCTAAATTTTTTAAAAACAATTAGGATTTCATCGAATATCTGAGAGATTGTTGCTCTCATTAACTCATGCAAAGTAGCTATTTAAAATTCAGAAAATTAGTTTGTTAAAAAGAACATATTGACGTTTAAATTACAAAATTTTTTGCTTGATAAGAGTTTATAGAAATTTTCATGAACCCTCCATTCAACAGTTAATATTTGAAACAAAACTCCGCACCAAAATAATAACATACTATGATCACATTAATAAATTTGGCTGTTGTCAAGCATCACTCATTTTCTTCATGTGTTATTCAATTTGCAGAAGATAAGAGTATCAATGGAATATACTATGAAAAAACGATTTGTTTTCAGCTCTTTGGTGTTAGGTCCAAAAACTGATGTAAACTATTTTCCCACAGTGTAAATAAAATTCCCAGCGCGTTCGTTAATGGATACGCAAATTATGCTCTTTGTTGTTTTTGTTCGTGGTTGTGTTGTAAGCTAATTTTGCTGCCCTTGTAAGCAAATGGAAATGGTTTTATTAAATGGGAAAAGAATATGACGAGGCCATCATTGACGTCATTAGTTTTTGTGCCGTTAACCTAATGAGTTATCTTTTCCTGTCACTCGGTGTTAAACGACATAATAGTCCCGACGCAGTAACTAAAGAGGATGGGCCCACGCTCGAGTCTTCCTTTACATCTTTCGAGAGAGCCCATTCCTTCACTTAAATCGCGGAAATCATTTTCATTATGTCAGCTTTTTATCAATTAAATGTCACTTCATTATTACATTCTTGAATTTGTGTACATATTCTGTGAATCTAGTAAAGACATCATAAATTTATCGCCTGAAATCAAAATAGTTAAGTAAATCGTTATAGTTTAAGGCGAAAATGAATGACATTGACAAATACTTAGGAAGAAGGGCGGAAGAATTAAGAATCGCGAGTGGGTGATGCGATGTGATATTACATTGGATTAATCTGTTAAGTTTTATTTCCTCAAACTGATTCACCAGCATATGAGCTACTTAAAAATTATAAATGCATACATTTTAGTACAATATCAACATTGCTTTAAGTTTGTGAATGTACTGTTACTTAAATCGGTACCAATATCTAACAGTAACTGTGTTTCATATATTTAGGTGGAAAAATTATAAATATTTATATATAAGAAAAGCATTAAAATAAAATATTAAAGATAAAATTTGGAAAGACTGAATTATGAATCCATTCATCATTATACTATTAAATGTTTAATATTACAGGTTTAGTATTTGCAACAATCTTTCAAAAATTCCATTTAATGTAAGTATTTGATGTATATTTAGTTAAGATACCATTATAAGTCATTAAGTTCACAACTATCTCGAATGTTTATTCAAATATTTTATAATTTTAAAGTGTATATATATATATATATATATATATATATATATATATATATATATATGATATTGATAAAATCATTTTTAAACCTGAATTTATCCAACTTGATACTTAAGATGTGATCTAAGAAAAACAAGGACACAAAAAGTCTAAATTTATCTCTTAAATACCCTTAGATGCATACCTTTGAAGAGCGGACATATTTTCCATACTCCCAAACCTCCAATACTTAAAAATTGGCCTAAAGATGTTTCTAGTAGAAATGTTGGAATTCCTGCTAAAAACAGTGTAAGTAGATATGGTATTAAAAAGGCACCTAAAATAGAAGAAGATAAAAGTCAGTTTACACAGAATACTATGTTAAATTAACATTCAGCATAACATTTGAAATTTTTTGTTAAGTAATTAAGTAATATCAGGGGTATAATTAAATGAATACCTTATTTGTTACCTTTTAAAAAATAACTCTTTGACTTTGAAGATCCATTGTTTTAGATAAACGAAAATGGTTAATTCCTGATCTATGAAGAACTCACTAAAATTAGTATAAAATATAGCAATGAAAAATATTTAAGAAATGTGAAAAACACTTTTGTATCTTTTGTGTATTCATGAAATAAATTAAGATGATTTCATAAATTTAAATAATTCATGTTTTTTAGTTATATAAGTTAAAGATACAATGATAATATATAATGTAGAACAATATGGATGGCAATGATATATATATATATATATATATATATATATTGTAGAATAATGTGGACGATAATGATATATATTGCAGAATATTGCATACTGTTCCATCTTGAGATGTAATGCGTTGTCTTTTGTCACTAAATAATATGATATTCCTACTATAGCATTATTTTAATGAAATACGAGATAAATCCTTTTTAAAAAATGATATTTGCTTACAGGATGATGAATAAATAATTCTTATAATAATAGAGCAAATATGAAAATTGTGAGTTGAAAGTTATGAAAAGTTGAGTGAATAACTTTTATCTCGGAATAGTACTTCACATCAATATTCATTTATTTACCCGATCATTTGAGCGAATGTAATACGATAGTTTTGTGTCACTTTAACTCACATAAAATTAATAAAATTGAATTATGTGTAAATTAAGAATGAAACTCTTGAAAAAGCGAAGGAAGAGGATGGGGGAACACCCAAAGAGATGGTGAAAATTCTAATAACTGTGAAGGGGGTACCAGAGCATGTCAAATTCCATTTCAAATACTTTTGAAAGTATTATTTGAATAGCTAACTCTACGATTCATCCATCTAAGCATGAAACATTATTCTGACGAATTATTTCTGTGTCTATTTCCTTCTTTTCCCATCATTATAGCTGCAGAGAGCACCATCTCTTGATGGAAATACAAACTAAAAGTAAATTGTATTTGTCTTATATATGTAACAATCAGTTTGGGAACAAAAAAAAAATTAGGCAATTTTTTGCTTTAAAACATTTTACTCATTTAAAATTCTCAATTACTGATAATATACTGACGCCTAAGACATTTTCAAAATTCAGTAAAGCTTCATATATAAATATGTAAATTAAATGTTCATACTAAAATAAATATTTTTTATCAAATAAGACTTTGTATTTAATAGTTTTTCACATTATATTTATTTTCAATAACTTTATGTAATTTTCAATATTTTTATATCGGGTATTATTTGCTCTCCGAATATTTTAATTGAAAAAGAAGATAGTACATGAGGAACAAAAGAAGTCTATTATTGAAGAATATCCATTTTTATGACTCTCAATGAAATCAACCAATTTGTAGTTCTGAATCAAAGTGAAAATATTTTATTTGATCATATTAAGTTTTTTTAAATATGGAACAAGAAGTATAAAGACAAATTTTTAAATATTTTTTTTTCTTAAAATTCGTGTTTATTTTCTTTTGGAACATCAAGATGGCAGCACAAAACACTTTGACTGATATGAAAAGAATATGCTTGATTTAATTAGTTTTTTAACGAATTCTTAACTATCAATATAATTTGAATTCAATTTTAAAATTTATTCTTAGAATATAAATTATTGACTCATAAAGGGTAAGATTAAATTTTTTAACACGAATTCAAAATGTTTATGGGTGTCAAGAAAAAAAAATTAAGCTTTATTATAAATAAATGGTAAATTCTTGTTTGAAAACTGCAGCTCTCTATGAAAAACAAGTTTTTTAAATTATCAAATAATTTGCAGCCATTTAAAAAACGGGGCGCAATCACTTAGGTAACAGCTTGCATTTAAGTCACAGGAAGCGGAACAGTAATTGTCAAAGTTACGTTTTCTTAAATTTTTAAATCTTCAGTTTGACAGAATCGAACAATGCAAAGAGAAACGTTATTGAAATAAAAATATCACGTTTTTAAGAAATAATAATTAAAATTACTAATATTATGTTCTGTTGATTTTTACTTTATCAGTTATTGCATCTTTTAAAAGATTAAGTACAAGAGAAAATAGTTCCTAAATATACAATTATTTTTACAACTTATTTTTCTTAAAAAATTTATTTATTATTTTATTAGTTAAATGACGACATTAATGAGTTAATGATTATTCATAAACGATAAAAAATTATAAAAAATGGTTTTTCTTTTATATAGATTTGCTGTACGTAAATACGTACATCAAAACTGTATATCAATGAAATTCACTAATTTTAACTCATTGAAAACATTTCTTAGTAAGAAATAAAAAAAGTTTTATGCAAATTTTTGCAAAGAACAGATTTCGCCACCCAAGGTGCGTTTTTATAATAATTATTATTAAATTACTCAATTGAATATATATAATAATTAAAGTAAACGATGAAATATCGAGAAATGGACAATAGTAAAACTTTTCCGATATTAAAATTAAAGGAAACTATGAATTATTAAATTGAATATATTTAAGCTAAATGTAATTAAAATTAAAGTAAACGATAAATTATCACATTGAATATTATATCAACAACATGTAATTGAAATTAAAGTAAACGATAAATTATTAAATTGAAAATTAAATCAGCAGCATGTAATTAAAATTAAAGCAAACGGTTTATTATTAAATTGAATACATTCAAGCTAAATGTAATTAAAATTGAAGCGAACGATTAAAAAATTGAAAAGTGATCTAGTACGCTAAAAGTGATCAACCTAAAACAATAGCCCCTTGGGTGGCTAAAAATTCAATAGATATTAAACAAATATTTATAAGATTTCCCTCATCAATATTCATAAATTAGAAAAAGAAAAATTCATGTCATTATTTTTTTTTAAATTTGAGCTTTATCCATGGATTTTACTTTTGCAGATATTATTGCATTAGTAAAATTATATCTTTTTAGTTATAACGGATTTTAATGTTATCATATATATTTATTTTGGAAAAGGTACTTCCAGATTTTATTAAGACCCAATTCAGTTTATTTTTGTTATAAGGGCATCTTCCAATTTAATTTTCAATGATATATCCAGTAAATAAAAGTTGCAACTTAAATTATTTTATTTGGATTTATGGGATTTAAGTTAGTTTCATTGCTAAAAAGTTATCTCACTGAAGCATAGATGTTAAAAACAGAAAATTTTAAGATATTCTTCTTTTTTAAAAATATCAAGAAATAGTTTGAATCGTTTATTTTCATTTTAAATACCTAACAATTTCAACTTGCTTGATTGTTCTCACTTTGATTGTATACTTAAAAAAGTCAGTATCGAAATATGTCAAGAGAATGAATTATCTTTTATAAAAAGATAATTCATTATTCTTTGATTAACTTTAAAATCTTTGCTATGTAAAATGGAAAATCTTTTGGTGACGAATTTTTTAAATTACATAATTATTACACTGCATCTATTTTAAGCAAATTATGCACACTAATTATGGTTTTCATTTAAATCAATCACTCTCACTTAAGAATAGTATTTCATCTCTTCGAAAAGATAAATTATATAATTAAATAAAAGAAAATTATAGAGGAAAGAAAACAAATGAAAGTTCACCCATACACATTTAGTCTTGTAATTGACCACAAGAGGGCAGCATGAGAAATATATGTCAAATAGGCAATGAAAAAATTTGTAAAAAGGGCTCAAAGGGCTATAATTTATACCATTTATATAATAGTCGTTTCTCAAACATAATAACAAGCTCATTTATAAAATTATAAGATTATTTTATCTGCTTGAAGTCACTGTTACATGAATAATTAATTTGTCTTATACTAATTGTTTCCTACAACCCGCCATCGTAAAACTGAGTTTATTTGTAATGAGAAATTACAACATATTCTTTCTTAGAGAAATTGCTTGAATTAAACGACAAGGACCATTGATAACTATTTTAAAAGTAAGCATATTGATGAATTTTGTTCTTGTTTAAATGGTGTTAGAAATGTTGAGGGAAAACAGAATATTGGATATACTCTATTTTCTATCGGGGGAACCAAATAAACACAAGAGATGGCATCACAATTCATTGAAAAAAAAAAAAAAAATCAAATTTAAAAATAAATATATGTAACTTTTTACAGGAATTTAGGTACATATATGTAATCGGAAAAATCATGCTACAAATTCCTGATTTTTAGATACTAATATTAAGAATGTTATAATTTTTTTCATGATAATGTATTTAAAGAAGTAGAAAAGGTTTGGAAAAAAGCACACACTCACAAAAAGAAATTTGGCGTTTATTATTACATTTAAATGTTTTTTAAAATCCATTTTTTTTTCTGATTTAGAATGAATAATCAATAGATATCTAAAGAACTTGTGCCAATTAAAGTGGTTTTTTTTTTGTTACGATATCTTTCAAATTTGTTTTGAAGGTAATATATATTTTACCTGATTTTGAAAAAGCGAAATTTTTTGAAGACATTTTTTTTAAGCAATGTTTAGAAAACAAAAATCTTATACCGGTGGTTAATTTTGTTTGTTTGTTTGTTTTTGTTTGGCTATCAGTTATTTCGATTCTAAACGAGCAGTAAAAAGACAAAACCTCAGAAGTACAGGAATTTCATAAAATGCAAACTACTTTGTTAAAAAAAATTAGAGCATTTTAACTTCGATAAATATTTTAAACAATACTTTTTCTGCTTTATATAAATCTATATTAATTTTAGCCAGTTTTTAAATGCCGAATTCTCTAACTAACAAAGTGTATTCAACTATTTTGACTTGATAACGAAAATTACAGACAATTCGTTTTTTACTTTCTTAATAAATAATAACTATAAACCAATTCAAAATGAGATATTTTAAATCAAGTTCAATCATTTTGACAATTTTCAACTTCAAGATTAAATATGAGTTTATCTAAAGGCAGAATCTGCAGGTATTAATATACGAATGACATTTATTTATTTTGTTTTAGAAGGCCAAAGTATAAAGTGTTCTTTGGGTCATTTGTTACAATATTTATCTTGGTTTTAGAATTCACGGATTGATGTAACTTAGAGATAATTGAAGCTATACATTTTCAAATAATTGAACAAGAAAACCGCTGCCATCAAAGTTGATGATGTTAAATCGGGTATTTTATTATTAAGTGAAGGAACTATAACACATTTCTTCTTCAGCTAAATGCTATTTAATCATTCTATTTCTCACTGGCTTTTCTAATTTTTAAACCAACATAACAATTTTTTCTTTCCCCGTT
>BMAW01016158.1:1694065-1723931 GCA_019974015.1 Nephila pilipes
TCAACTTAATTTTATGACACCCTTTTTACTTGAACCAATGATAAAAAATATAGTCTAAATTACTAATTATCGACATTAATTAATAAGTCTATTCGTTGAATAGTCGCAATTTGCGATTTCCGGAAAACATTTTTATTGAGGCTCTTCGATTGATGCGTTTTTAAACAATGAAATAATTTGTAAGTATAGGAAAACGATTATTTTTACCTAGCAACCAAAAGAATTCCACCACCGCTGATGAAATCCCGAAACCTTGGAGAGTTGGGTGTGTGTACGAATGAAAAAAATCTCAGTTAATTCATTTTTGAGACTGAAAAAATTACTTAATGCTCTTTGGAATTGATAAAAATAAGCATTTCAGTGTTTGAAAATGGTGTGGGAGTCACAGTGGCCTTCATGTAAGAATAAAAAACGAATTCTACCTCGTCCAAAAGCCAAGGTTTATCTCGACTCTGCTTGGCAATTGTGATCAAGGATATGGCCAAAAATATGCGTTCTCTTAATTTACCACCCTTTTCTTGCCAGTATAAAAGATTTTCAATTTGTACACCTCACTTGAATACTGTATTTTTATAGTTTTTGGAAGTATATGTTCGAATAAAATAAAAATAATAATAGTAAATGTGCGGGTTACAAGTTACGTAACATAATTGTTCCCTAATCTTTTACGGAATAAAAATTCTAATAATCGAATAATTTTTCGATAAGCCAATACAGAATAATTCAGTCTAATTGGGAAGGTAAACAATTTTATTTTACTCTATTTTCCATTTTGAAGAAGGATTTGGGTTTAACCCACTATATAGACGCTATTTTTGTGGGGTCTCTATGTGTGTCTTTCCCCCATCTACTTACAACATACTCTCGTTACATTAATATTTAGGTGAAACGTTAGCAGCGCCACCTGTCGTGACGACTGAACTATGGTACTTTCCTTACAGCTTACAAGCATGTTAAGTTTCCTGGTATACTCTTTTTAATAGATTATTTATGATTCATTTAAATAGTTATGTTGAAAATTTCTTAAGTTAACGTTAAAGCTTTTTGTTTATCTCTTTAGTATACAAATTCTTGTATTTTTATCTGTAGAACACGTTTCCAGTAAATTGTTAGAAAAGCAAAACGAAATCTAGAATAAAATGAAACTGTTCTTTTAAATTCTTTTGCTTGTTTAGTCTCACTGTGGGACAGCTGCGCGATCTGTTCGGAGTGAACTTGTGTCTATTTGGTTTTACAGAGCACAAAGTTGTTTGTTTTACAGTTTCTTTTTTTGATGTTTATGTTCACGTTTTTTAATTATATCTTTCGCCTCATCGAGTTACAGATGAAGTGAAAGATATTTTAAGCATTCAGGACATTTATTATGCTTCTTTAACGCTTTTAAAAATTAAAAAGAAACTGTTTGTGCGTTAACATTTGGGCGAGTGTATGTGTGAGTGTGTGTGAGAGAGAGGGAATGAAAGAGTACTACTAATTCTGTGAAATGAATGTCAAAATTACATCAGAAGTTGAAAATAGTTTGTGATGTAATCCTACTACCCGTCTTGTCAATCATCTTACATTTTACTCGAACCACAAATCTAAATTTCAGCTTAAGTTCAAGATCAGATAAAGTAATTAAAATAGTCAATTATGTTTCAAAATATAGTTTATTAATATTTTGATAAGGGAAATGCTCTCAGAGCCAGTTCCAAAGTCTCTAGCCGCGAGAACTAACAACTTCAAAGAATACGCTTACTGGAATACATTGCGTCAAATACCCCAAATAGCAATTCAACCAGATAGCGTCGGATCCTTGTTTCAATAAATCACGTAGACACACGAGAAACTCTGAGCACTTCAAACTAAGGAATTTTCTATTGCTGTAGCCTAACCTGGAGATCTTGATCATTTAAAGCCCACAATTTTTTTTTAAATAATCTTTTTATACTCCCAGTATTTACAATTTTGATAAGAAAGACTTAAAATAATTTTAATGTGAGAATATCATATTACATGCATTTTCAGAAATATATATGATTTCAAAGATATTTACGATTTTTTTAAAGTCTATAAAAATAATGTCTTAAAAGTATATAAACAAATATAGAAGTGAAACGCTAAGATTCCTTAAATGAATCCATAAATAATTTTTGAATGAAAATAGTTGAGAATAATATTTTGTTATTAAATATTCACAAATTTAATCTTACAACAAAGTGTATTAAACAAATTATGTACATATAACAATGCATATATTCAACATGTAAAAAGAGATATTATACTCGAAGTGTGTTGGAAATAAATTATTTGGATACCGCCAGGAGGCGCCTTGTCTCGTGAAAGTGAGAGCGCACGGGTTCATGTGTAACATTTCAGAGTACATTTGGATCTTGACCGTGTATGGTGGGTTATTTCTTGTTTTGATGTAATTTCACTTGACCGCAAAAGCGGGTTAATTTAAAATATGGACTATTTGGAAACCTTGTATAATTTGTAAATAGTGTAATTATTTGTTTATGTGTAATTAGCCCGTAGAGACTGTAAATAAATGTGTTTAAAAGGCAAAACATAACAATCACTCACCCACTTTTCTTTGTTGGATTGTTATTCATCACAAAGCGCACCATTCTACGCCAATCACATGTTTTTTGATACAGTAGGCAAGTAACAACATAAAATACTTACATAATCAAGTAAGAGCTCGAAATCAGTTTAGATGAGTAAAAAAAGCCTAGAATAAAATTTGAACTATTCTCACAGATAAAATTTTCATTTTACAGTTAGTTGACTGAATGAAATTTGAATGCGTTTTCGTAGAAAAAAAATAACTTTTCTTTCACAAATTATTTATGTAATGCAATACTCGTATTTAAAGATTCAAGATTTACACAATACTCGTATTACAGATGTAGTTTAAATTTAATTGTAATGCATACAGTCCAATTATTTAGCTCAATGCAATTACTCAAACACTGAATCAACCATTCAGTTAATAATGACCAACATGAATTTAAAATAATAAAAACAAGTTGCATTTTAATTGCCTGAGACATTTATTGCTGTTAACTGATATTTTGCGTTTGAATAATCCGAATAACTAGAGTGGGTTTAAATTTGGAACACGTCTCGGAATCATCGAATAAAAAAAAAAAAAGATCACTTACTCTGTCTCTTCCAACAGAAATTTATAGCTTCAACTTGATATTAGAATGAGATTTGAAAGAAGAAAACGTCTAGTTTTGTTTGCTTTAATTTGCAATAATTAAGTCTTAAAATTCTTTTGTATATTTTTTATAAATTATTATTGCTATTAGTAGGAGCTTTTAGACGGATCGTTTATTAACGTCGCACTTTGAAACAACTCGAGAGCTACTAGCGACGGACCTCGTAATTTTGAACTTCCGTCAAGTGATGAGGATGACACCTGAGCTGCACCCCACCCTCCAAGCCACGCCAATGTGAGGACATGAAGCCTTGATAGCTTTAAAATGCATCAACCCCTTAACACGACGGGTCTTTAGCAGCACCAGGACCCGAGCCCACGACTTGACGGAAACCCTGTCGCCTAGGAGTTCGCGATCGCAGCTGTTGAAGTAGTTATTAGTAGTAGATAGCTGTTTTAATTCGAAGTTGAAATGTTAAATCTCAAATAACAAGCTAAAACACTAGAATAATCAAAATCCTTTTTCCCATTAAACGTTTGGGAGTTTCCGCCTTTAATTTCAAAATTATATTTGTACCTGGTTACCTATGGTATCTGGTACCCATATTTGTACCTGGCACCTTAATAACATCGAAAGGCAATCAAAATATAGTTTAATAAAGTTGTATTTTATTTGTATTTGAATTACATAAGTAACTTTAACAAGTATAATATTTATATATGTAGTAAGCGTTACATATAGCAAATAGATGAAACCATAATACACTTATAGAGTGCACTATTAAATAGAGCTATAATTCATCATTGACAGCGTGATTAACAGTTAAATAATGACATTTTGTAGCTGATTCTAAAATTTTTACTAACGTTATATTTAAAGATTTGTCTTTTGGAAACTTTCTTAAGTAGATGTTAGGCTTGACTTTAATAATTAACAAATTAATGAAGTCGTACTAGTTTTACATATTATATTTTATTTTAATGTACAAAAAATAACTTATCAGTGGTGAATATAAAATTGAAAGAATTTGATAAGTCAAAAAATAACAGAAAAAGTTGGCAATTTTTTGGAGTATTGTTTCACGTTTGTATTTCGTGAAAAACAAATTCGAGAAAATTGAACTCTTTTTAATCACGAGAGGAATTTTATGAAGTTTCTCAGAGACGAGCAGACAATGTCTAAATTAACATGAAAAAAGAAGCTTCCGGCAAAGTTAAAATACTATTTTTAATAAACAGAATTAAACTGATTAATACATATAGGGCGCATCAAAAAGTTTGATAAAAAACATGAAAGTTTTGTTCATCGAATATCTCAAAAAGTTATCTATTAGTATATCTACCAGTTTTTTTTCCAATATTTCAGTTAATCACTTGCAAATTCATACAACAACTAATAGTTAAAATGTTTAAAATCGGAGGAAAAGCTACTATTGAATGAAACAAATCGAGAAAAATAAAAATATAAAGCTAAATAAAAGTGGTGACTAATGCTTAAAACGTGTATGTATCGTAATGTACAAAATACCATAAATAGATTTTACCTGAAGATGGGAATAGTGTGTTATTCGTTTTGAGACAAAACAAACTATAATTTACAATGTAGGGCTAGTAGCATCACATCTATTTTTAATATATTGCATGATTTATTATTGTCATGAGTAACAATAGTAATTAGTAAAAATAACATTGAGTAATGCAGAAATAATATTGTAGAATTATCCTGAATCGTGTTATTATATGATGCCACTTGTTTAATTCCAATCCATATTAAGAGTTTGCACACCTGTTTGGTAGCATTTTCTTAAAAAATTTCTTTTATTTAAGTGTTTTTAAGTTATAGAATATATAGGAATGCTTCGCAATTAAATTTAAATAAGAAACACAAGGAAATTAAATGTATAGTGTTTTATTTTGTTTACAATGATTATTTTTCTATTATTATGTTTGGATTTGTACCTATCATTAATACTATTCGCATCTTAGTTCTGTTAACTTTATTTTACAGTTTTTTTCCAAACATAATAATAGAAAAATAATCATTGTAAACAAAATAAAACTAATATATAATGTTCAAAATAATAAAAATTTCTTAAGCAACTTAAGAGGAAATAAAGAAAAAAGCTACAAAGATGATCACTAAAAGCATAGGAGAGAAAAAGTAAATGAAAGTCATATGAAAAACCCTTCATACATGGAAATAAAAGAAATAAAAATGCTGTCATAGGCTGTAAGCTGTAAATGTAATAATAATAATAATAATAATAAAGAAAGATTATGGTTTGAAAATTTTTACATTGATTTTTATGGTACTGTTTATCGATATAGATTGAATGTAATATGATATGGAACAACAAAAATGTCTTGCATATACAATTAAGCAAAATAACCTAAAATTTTATCGCCGAGAAGGATCCTATAAGATTAATAATCTTTATAAATTAAGTACAGTATCTAGAGGCAAACGAAGAACAGAAAAATAAGAGACTTTGTAACAATTAAGAAAAAATGTATAAATTAGGATATGAATTGGAAAAGAACTATCACACTTAGAACGTATTAAACACTTTATGTTTGTACTTAATAAAAGAGAAGTGAAAGTAATTGTAAACGTTTTCAATGATGGCGATATTCCAGAAACTATGGGTTTTCATATTATTGAATATATTTGTAATTATCTTTGCTAAAAAATGAACATTGATTTGAATACTGATGAAAAATATATTACAGACTTTTACACCTTTCTTTTTATGAATAAATCTTTAAATAAAATAAATTTTTCTGGTGTGTTTTAGAAACACATGTCTCTATTTCCGATTAGATTTATCAAAATTAAAAGAGTTTTTAAGTACAATAAAAAACTTGGGAGACTTATTTCAGAATTACAAACTCCACAAGTGTTTAGATTTAGTGACTACAAACAATATGTCGATTCATACCACCAACATATTGTCACTGGGAATTTGGACATTGTTGGAAACAATTTATTGAGAGAGTTTATGATTAAGGGCACTGGATTTAGACTAATGATTACTAATAGTAATCTAGTCATTAGGAAACTAATTACTTGGGAGCTTGATAATTTCATTCTTAAAATTGCAATTTAATATGGATTGCCTATTGAGGCCTTTGACTAGTTTAGATTCCGGTCTTGAAGGAGATTTTACATTTGTATTTTAAAATAAAAAGGGAGGTTACATTTAAGATCTAAGACTGGCTATAGATGATTTTCAGAAGGATTTTGTTGTCGTTTGTGTAAAGTTCCTGCAAATAATCAATTATATGTAAATTTTACTACTGTAAATTGTTGAGCGAACATATATTATAAATAATAAGGCTTTCCAAATATCCAAATATAGAAATAGAGAAATAAATAATCATCTTTAGGCATTTAATAAAAATCGGGTTTACATTTTACGAATATTAAATATTCACATATTTTTTAACTCCAAAATTGCACAAAAATCCAGTTAAATTTCAAAACATTACAAATGGCTATAATACCTATATCATCAAATCTGACAAACTTTTGCAATGGATTCTCCTCAAAGCTATTGATAATCTTGAACCAAATGCTATTATTAAAAATAGCTTTGAAATTGTCAAGATCATGAGGGACCGAAAGGTGTTCTAAATATATGGTTACGGTTTTGAAGACTTTATTAACTCAATAGATATTGAAGATTTAATAAGGGTTATTTTTTATTTTTATGCAATAAATAACATTTTAATTATACAATAAAACGAGGAGAATTCGGTACTCTTATTAAACATGTATTACAAGAGAATTTCTTAGTTTTTAGTCAAACACTTTTAGTCTTTATACGCAAATTAAGGTTTTGCCTCAGGGAGATCCTGCTAGTAACTGCCTAGCCAACACTTACTTACATTTTTATGAAATACAACACATTGATAATGATTCATAATTTCTTTATGGTCACAAAGAGGACTTAATTCTTTTAGGTAAAACTAACGAATTTAAACCTAATGTTTCATTTTACCTCGATTTCCTCAAATTATTAAAAACTAATTTTAATTCTATAATAGAGTAGAGTTTCTCGATCTTGATTAGCAAACTGTTAATAATAGACTAATTAGTAACATATATGATAAAAGAGAGTGATTCAAATTCCATGTAGTTAAAATTTCTTTTTGGAATAGAAATTTACATATATCTATTTTTAAAGGAATATTTTAATAAACTTTTTAATACGTAATAACAATCTAACTACACGTATGATTATTCCATAAATTTCTAAAACACGTATATCCATCATAAATATATTAAACATCTTTGTGATTTGTGATCCATTTTAAAATATATTAAACATCTGTATGAATTGTGATTCAATTTCAAATCCACCACACAACAGTAGGTCCACAAAGTCGGATTGTTAGTGGTCTAGTCGTGAAGAATTTATTTACTTTTTCATAGTTTGCACTTTTTGCACATTCTTTGGACCATTTTACTCTTTTATCAGCCAACTAATAACCAACCAACAATTTGCATCTTTTTCCACTTATTTACCAACCGACTAATAACCAATAAACAGCTTTAATCTTTTTTGAATTTATAGAGTGATGACGTTTTGTCTTTTGCATTTCGAGTGTTTGATATTTATCTTGAAGCACTTCGTTTGTTTGAAGATTCTTTTACTTATCTGCTCTCCTTTTTGAATCTTCAATTCTTTGAAGTTCTTGTAAGTAATTTTTATATTATTTATTCTTTGCTAATTTTTAGAATGATAAATTTTATTCTTGCATTTTTGTAACATTGAGCTCTTTTGTATTTTGGAATTTTCCAATTCATCCTATCAAGTCACAGAGGGGAAAGGTTGGTACCATCAAACTAGTTTAACTCCGCTTATTCAGTCCTCAACCCGAAATTGCTTATAACTTGCTGGGTTCCATTTTTTCATTAATTATTTTTATTTTGTTTCAACATTTCTTCTTGTCTCATATGTATATATATATATATAATTTGACGTCGCTAAGTTGTATTTCGTTCCACCTCTTATTTTTCTCTTTTTTTGTAACCAATTTTTAAAAGGATAAGTTTTTTTTTATAAGGGGGAAAGTTGCTTTCTGAAGTTTTACATTCTTGTTATTTGTGGAATCATGTATTTTTAATTATACAACTATTCTGTTCATTTTTATTGTATATGTTTGCTTCGTTTAATTCAGATTAGGTTCTGGTAAAATCCAACTGAATCACGTGTTTAAACTAATTGAGTTAAACATACAAAATTCCCTACTATCTGCATAGAATTTGTACTTTTTTTTGATAAGTTGAAATATTTTGAATATTAACCGAAATTAATTTGTCAGTTGATAAAGATTACTTAAGAATAACTAACATAAAATTTGATATCTGAAAACTGAAATGCTAATTCCTTACGAAAGATAATACTTTTTTCTTCATTTATAGCACATACTGCATCTTTGCAATAGCACATCAACAAGGTATTTGTTAGTTTGTTTTCATTTAGCGAGCATGATAGCTGCACTTTGAACTAATGGTACCGAATTTTGTAACTTTGAGCCACCTTAAGGACATCTGACATAGAGCATACCATGTGTCACTACACTCCGACTTTCACTGTAAACACTTATCCACGATATCTAAAAAAAATTATTTTTGATAGTAGATGAACATGTGACTGTGTCTTTTGGTGATTTGTGATAGTATCTGAAGTACAAGTCAAGAATTGTTAGCGAAATTTTTTTATAATGATTACTTCAAAATATTCATAATGAGACTACTTTATTCACTTGTACTAGCATGTTGTTGTTTTGAGAAAATGGTGTCAACCAAAATACGTTGGCATAAAATAAAGGATACGGGGGGGGGGGTTCAAATTATTTACATTATAATACTTTATGATTATAATAATTAAATTTAGTATGCTTAACTTACATTTACATTGCTAAGATATATTTCATCTACTATTTTATCCTCTGCTTTTATTTTAATACCCGAACAGAATATTATTGTCTACTTTAATAATTTTAATAGTTTGGCCGTATTTTAGTATTTAATTAAGAAATTAATTTTTATGGTAGAATCTCCTGTTTTTATTCTTTTAGTTGTTTACACTGACAACGATTTTGTACTTTGGAATGTTTTGCTTTTAAAAATGAAAATGCTTAGAAATTTGAAGAAGTTATTTTCTTTTTTGATAGTAAATTCTTTTGTGGAGCCTGGGATTTGGAAGTATGCTTACTTTACTCAAATTAATAATCACTGTGAATAATTCTTTTTCGAATACATGCCAAAATGGAGAATTACCAATTTCAGTTTTTTTTAATTACTTTTTAATTTTATAAATGTGGCCACTCTCTAATTATTAATCAATATACAAAATAAAACACTCTGAATATTGCGCAATTGAGATAGTGGTTTCATTCCCCTTTATTTGTTTTTTCCCCGTCTATAGTAAGCCTTTTAAACGCTTACAACGAATTTGTTGTAAAGAAAACTTGTTTCCGAGAGTAGACTGACTACATTTGTAAACAAGTAATGGATCTATTAACCATTTAACAAGTGTGCCCTTTATACCAATGTGAAAGATCGCGTATTTTTTTCAAATACGCCATAATGAAACATGAATTTTTAAGAGTTTAATGGGAGAAAAATTATGCTGTAATTAGAAGTGAGTTAATAAATACGCTTTATTTAAAAATATTAGTAAAATTATAAAATTATTCTTTTATTTATAGAAACAGAAGCAGCGTTAATAGAAATTTTAAAAACAACATAAAATGACCAAAGAATTGTTGAAGTGGCATAAAAATAAAACAAATGAAATTGTGTATTATTTTACAGAACTATTTACTTTTATAATGCAGGATGTTTCGAAACTCATGGGGAAAAAATTTAAGGGGTGATATAAAACCTCCAAACAAGCAATTTTCACCAGAAAGCACGCACATTGTATGAAAAAGAGTAAAATGGTCCTGGTAAAAAAAAAAAGTGAAAAAAGTGCGCCGCTCGCTACATCGCAGGTGTAACTCCTGCATTACCATAGGCAGTCACTTTTTATAGCAGTTTCTGAAAGAAATCGGTCTTTACAGTAATTGAGTCCCAGCGTAGCAGTCTGAGCAAATGTGTTTAGACTGTTTCAAACATATAAATTTCTGGCAAATCTCACAACTGATCCTCATGACTTATAAACTTGTTCCTTAGGTAGGGCTTGCAGCTTTTTCCTCCTGATATCGCTTTTTCCACTTCTTTAAACTAAGTTCTCTTCCTTTTAATTCTTAACTTATTTTACAGAAGTAGGCTCTCTCTGTCTCCGTTTTCTTCCACAAAAGGGTATTTGCAAAATGTCGCAGTAATTTTCTTTAAAGTAGTATTTCTTTATTTTTAGTTACGTTAGTTGATTATCAGATGTAACAAAAACTTACCAGAACAATCGCGCATATCACTAAAATACAAATGGTGGACGTAGGGAATCTTGTTAACGCACGGAGAAAAAAGAAATACTCAAAAATGAATACCTAGACGTACTCATTTTGAAATGAGTATGTTTGTATCAGATTTGAGCGTATACCTTTATCGAATGTGAACATTACAAGTATTCAAAACCAAAAAAAAATGGGAAATCAGCATTCTCAAAAAATTATTACAGATATAAGGACTATAAAAGTTCCTTTTATATACTGACTACGTATTTTACAAAGTGGGTTTCAAAAACAAATATGGTTTGCTTTAATATTTCGAACTATATTTCGTATTTACCACGCTACACGCGGTAGAATACAGGAATATTAAAATGAGTAAGTACGCATACTCATTTTCGCGTCTGTGTTTGTTTACATTTTTTTCCCCAGTGACTCGCTCACAACTACAGAAAGATTCTTTTAAATTAGATATAGAAATGTTGTTGAAATATTATTGATCAGGATTTTCTGATTTATGATTTGAAAATGATTTTCTGTGAGTAGTTATTTGTGCTTTGCAGGTGTTTTTTTTTGTCTGTATTCATATTGCATCGCAATCGTAGCTTAGTGACTTCTTACTTTAATTTGCATTAAAATTATTTTCATGCATGTAAATATTTGTGTATGAAGCTTATATTTTATAGAATAACATTACAGTATTCAAAAAGCAGTGTTATTAAAATTTTGAGCCATTTTGCTACATTTTTTTTAGGTAAAATCCATTCCAGGTAAAATCGAACTTTGATGGATTCCCTTGGCGATTTTTTTGAGATGGCGCCAAAGCGGGTGTTTCAAACTCGGAGCTTCCGAAAGAGAGAGATTGGCTCTTGCGCCATAAAACCTCACAGTCACTCACTCACCGAAAGAGAGAAAAAAAAGATGGCGTCGTGCCTGGAAGGCAAATGAAGTACCAGAATGACACCAAGGCGGGTATTTCAAATGAGAAGCGAGAGAAGATGGCGTCGAATCCCCTTTTACAGATTTTATAGGGTTACTATAAACAAACCTGCTTGGTAACCACATTGGCGATTTATCGCCAAAAGAAAGTTAAAGTTTGCCAGGCCCCCTCCAACTTCGATTCAACCGAATTTTGAATCGGAAGTTTTGTAACAAAAACTTCATAAAGTGTAAAATAATATATAAGATGAAGAAAATGATACTTGCAAATAAAGGAGCGCTTATTTATTTCCCTGAAAATTTTAATTGATATATATTTTTCTGTTTAAAATTCATTTTCGATACAACAACAGTATCGGAAAATAAATTCAAAACATACTCACTGGATTGTTTGATTCTCATATTTGATGCAGTAACAGATTCACAAATAAATACATGACACTCATTTTTCTATTCTACACTCATAATTGATCCAAAATTATATTCAAAAATGAGTATGTGAAGTTTCCATTTTGAGTACGTACAAAAATGAGTATGTGCGAGACTCAAATATGAGTATGTTGGGATAGGAACTATTTTGAGTATGTGACGTATTCAAAAGTGAGTACGTGAAGTTGCCATTCTGAGTATGTGCTTGTTACTAAAAATGAGTATGTGCGAATCTCAAATTTGAATACGTTGGGATCGGAGCCATTTTGAGTATGTGAAGTATTCAAAAGTGAGCACTTTCTACTCGATTTTGCATACCCGTTTTTCGCAGTGCGCCTCGAAATTCAGACGATGACTGTAAGTAGCTCAAAATGAGCAGGTAGAATACTTAAGAATTCTTAGAGCTCTCTGGTCTAATGATATTAACCTAAATTCGACTCGATTCAACTCAAACCCCATACATGCGAGCTTGCTGGAAGATTAATAAGTAGCTGAATTTTAAAAAATGCAATTGTTATGGTTACAGTAATTATTCAAATTTAAATATTTTTCCTGAATTAATTATTTAATAGATTAATGCATATATAAGCAACTTTAACTTTTGATTCATTGTTTTTTTCCTCAAATTTTCATTCTTACAAATTAAAATATTCGAATAAATATAAACGTAGTTACTGTGTTACATGTATACAATATAAAGAAAATACCGACTTTGTACGAAAAAAAGAAAATACTGTAGAAACAATTGAATAATGAAAAGACTTTTCTCTTTGTTTAACTAAAAAGTGGTGCATTTGAATAAAAAAATATTTGGAGGGTATATCAATCGAATGCAAAAAATGTTAGTTATGTTAAGAAATAAATAATTTCAAACTGTGTGTTGAAGTAATATAATTGTCAGATAACGTACATTGAGAATCACTGTTTTAAATAAACGTAAAATAAAAAAATAAGATTTGAAAAATAGATTGAGATAAGGTGTTCATTACTCAGGACTACATAAGGATAATGAAAATCAATATTTTGAAATTTAGCTTTCGTAGGTATAGTTAAGTCATACATTAATTGATGAAATTACCTTGAATAAGTGTCGTAAATTCGTTTACTTTTCTATTCTACTCCCAGTTTTGCAGCATTACAAGTTTTAATTTGATTATTATGTATTTAGTAAAATGGTTAAAATATTTAAGTAATACAAGATATATTTTCACAGTATATACATAAATACATTAGGAGAAAACACCCTTACATATGGTGCAAAAATGTCTCCCAAATTTCTTAGAAGTACAAGAATATATGGATACTTCAACCCAAAGTTTTTCTTCCTGGAATCTTCTAAAGATTTATTTATGTATTAGCGCTACGATTTTAAGTCATTATCACATTCATTTTAATGTGATAATGAATATGATATTCATTTAAATGTGATAATGAATATGATATTCATTTGAATGTAATAATGAATATGATATTCATTTGAATGTGATAATGAATATGATATTCATTTTAATGTGATAATGAATATGATGATGGCATTTCATTTTCATTTTAATATGATAACGATAATTTAAATATGTTATAAAATAACATTTAGCTGTGATTACTATTTATTATTATGATATTTAAACCGATACAAAATATATGATTGCATAAAGGTTAACTGTATTCTTTGCATGATGATTAATTTTTTGCTCGAAGCATTTATAGAAGAATAGGCATATCATACATACACTCATTATCAAGTGATATTCTTTCAAGTAATAAATTTAAAGCCAAAATAAGTTGGGACATTAAACTTTAAAATTAAAAAATTAAAATTAGGGGATTCTATTCAAAATTGAGAAAATAAACCCACCACTAACTCTAAATCCCTGTTCAAAAACAAATAGTTATAATGAAAATTTTTGTTCATAAATAACTTCGAAAGTTTTTATATTTAAGACAGTATCTTAACTCTATGAAACAGCTTAAAATATTTTTTTTGACTATTTTGTGTAAAAAATATTTATGAATTAAAATTTCATTTCATAATTCTACAACGGAAGTGTATTAAATATTTTAATAATGAATTTTTTTCAACACTTTAAACTTTAAAGGCTTATTTCAAATGTTCTACTTTTTATAAATGTAATATTTTCAAGTTTTCCTATCTTTAATACGTTCATCTAAGAAACTCAAAGGATATGAATAAAAAGTACTTTACGTCTAAATATTTTTCAACATCTTAACGATTCATCAAAATATTATTAAACACGGAATTTTCTTATATAACAAGTTTTTCATATGACGAAAGTTACGTGGTGTAAAGCAGAAGCTAATTAGTAATCTCAAACAATGTCACGCGCAATTTGGTTAAATATTTGCGGAGTGTTAACTTTTTAACAAAGGATAAGAATGCCACCCAGCACTTTTTCATCCTTTTCTTGTATGGTAAGTGCCAAAAATGAAATGCGTCAGCCAATTCATCTCCACTCAAACAGTTGCCAAATTACAAGAAGAAAGACGACAAGACCTTTTTTATTTGTCAGTCAGAGATATAACTTGTATGGGGATCAGAAATATCAAAGCAAATATAAAGACCAATTCTTAATTCGGTTTTTCACGTAGCTTTTCTGCTATCCATCTCTCTATCTCAACATCATAAGAACAAAATGGTTTCAATTAAAAATTAGCGATAGAAAAAATTTATCCGTCGCGTTTTTAATGCAAAATGATTTCAACCAAAAAGTCTTTTAATTTTGTCGGGGTCGTTTAATATGCTCAAGCCAAAGACTAACGTATGCGTTTGATTCATAAATATTTTCACAGTTGTTTATTCTTGATAATATTTATGAGCATCAGATTTTTGTAAGAGAAGAGAAAAATGTTGATGAGTATTATAAAAACTTATGCTTTTGTCGATACAAACGCTGTTTTTTCTTTTATAAATTTTTTGCAACTCTAAAGAAGAAAGAATTTCAGTTTTATTCAATTTTATAAAGTTATTATTCCATTGATAAAATTATAAATTTCTATCAGAAATTACTACAATTTATATGTAAAGCTGTTGTATATTAACAGCAGTTTCTTTTTAATTTATGCAATAGTATTGACATCCGAAACTAGTTCAAAGATGATCTTTTTAAAAATGCGAACAAAACATTTATGATAAATCATAATTCCTAAATAAACTGTCAGTTTGTAAGGTAATATTTGTTTAAGTTCATGGCGCACGTACACGTTTACTTGATATTTTCAAATAATTCTTAAAGTTGAATTTTATAGAATTTATCAAAAAACTTGCATAATAATTTATTTTAAACGCAGGTCATTTTAATATACAATTTGAAGCAAATTCTCATAATACTTTAAGTAATATCATTTCAGATGCTTACTACTTTTATTTCTGAACAAAAAACTCAGCCAAAATTTCAGCAGCAATCAATCCTCATTAGAACGCTGTCCTCATAAGCAGCCAACTTGGTTGCTTGGCGCAATTATATGTTTCTTTAAAAAGACAGCTATTGCTACAAGGGCGATAAATGACTAGTGCTATTTCTAAATGAAAAATCAACTCATAAGAACTTCAAGAGAAGACTGTAATTTCTTTTCCAATGATTTGTTTCGATGTGATATGCGATAAAAATAATTTGTCTTAAGATAATACCTGGAAAAAAAACGTATAAACATGAAGCAATTTAAAAATTAATTTATATTTTACTTGAAAGTATAATTAAAAGAATAATTTTTTAATATCAGAAATCAGTTCAGCAGTTTTTACAAAAATAGTTCTTTCGAAATCAAAATACATATGTAGAATGACCAGAAAGTTACCTCAATTAATGTTAGTAATCATAATTTACTTCACCAGGGAATATCGCAATCTAATGTTGAGCAACTTAACGCTTTAAGAACACATCAACTTTAATTATCTTCGGAAATTAATTTTAATTGATTTCATTTTTAAATAGACGCAACATACGTGGTGTGGCTATTAAATAACGAGACTGACGTTGCTACAGAAGAAGTACGCATGTGCCAAACGCCAGCGGCCGATAGCTATTTAGCGTGAAGCTTTCTCTCTCGAATGCAGTGCCTCTCGCTTCTGTAAGCAAATACCTATAGCCGTAGCCTTCATTTGCATTAGAATTATTTTTTGTTTCACCGAAAAAAGGATAAGTGATAAAGCCAATTGTTGTGAAATTTTACATGAATCTTGGAAAACCCTCTACTGAAATTTGTAATTTATTGAAAGAAGTGTATGGAAATAAATGTTTATTGCATGCATGAGTTTTTGAGGGGTTTAACCGTTTTCAAAACAGCCAATAAGATGACTCACACTAGGGTCGCCTTTCCACGTCAAAAATGGATGACAATATCGAAAAATTCATTATCTGATTCGATCTGACATCCGGTTAAGTATTCGTGCGATCGCTGAGACTGTAGGATTTGACAAAGAATCCATATGGCAAATTTTTCCACCAAAGAAATGAGCTGGCGCATTCCGTATTGTCTGGCAAAAGGTTTCTAGCTAAGTACATCATCCTAGTGTTTTTAACACTAGGATGATGTACTTAGCTAGAAACCTTTATTCACCGCTTATTCACCGGATCTTGAGCCATGTGATTTCTATCTGTTTCTTAGATGAAATCTGCATTGAAAGGAACAAGATTTCAGTCCGTTGAAGCTGTGAAAGAGAAAGCGGCATGCCTCCTGAAGGAGCTGACAAAAGACTTCCAGCGCTGTGTCGAACAATGGAAGATTCACATGGAGCATTGTAGGGATAGAGGGGTGTGTATAGATGGTTATAATAAGTAAATATGTATGACACTAAAATAAAAAATTTTACAGCGCTAGTCTCTTTATTTAATAGCCAAACCTTGTATATAAGGATGCAAGTAACAAAAGCATAATACGGATACAATTTTAAAAAAAATCTTAACCCGTTTGCGCATCCTTTACCCAACGGTGTTCATATCCTTCATTTTAACCGTGTGACCTCTAGTGGACATTTTCCAACTGTTTTATTAGTGTTGTGTCCTACCCCTTGGGCATGTTTTATTAGGGTGTTGCATATGCTAGCTGATTATTCGGTCCGAGAGCACATCATACCCTGATGCGGACTCGGCAGATTAATTGTTTTTGTATTTTTGACTCTCTCCATCCTTAGCCCATGGGTCCGATATTTTTTAAAAAATATATTTAAAGTAAAGCAGATATGTATAAACCAACAAGAGATAATCATATGAAACCATTTTAACAATAATCCTGCAAAAGCAAAAATTGTTCTCGCTAGTGAGATTTGCACAATCAGTGCGGAGCTTAATGTGATGAATTTTTTTTTCCTTCAGTGATTTTTATATTTTGTTATAACGAGTTTTTTAAATTATAAGGCTACCATTAAAATCGTTTTAGAATGAATAGATGCAATCCTTGACTAATTTGTTACAGAAATGTATATTGGAAGTGCAACTTTAAATATCATTTTTAATGACTGGCAATATAAATAAATAAGATTATATAAGATTAGTATCAGGTGCTTTCTTTAAGATAGTATCAAGGAATATTTGAACTGCGTTCCTATTTGTCTTATCTTGATTATGCTATTTGAAACACATATCTTTCTCTATTGCCCAGCATTCTTACTGTCTTTCGGAATCATATTCTACTATGACAGGGATAACCAACCAGTGGCATAGCTGAGTCCTAAGAGTGGTACGCGAAGGCTTCTTGAAAAATTTAAAAATCTGGAAATCAATATCGTCTTCTTCAGAAATCTTGCCAAAATCCGTAAAAACACTTGCTCATACGCTACCGAATCAATCACCTCGGATTGTCTGATATCAATACAACGATGCGTTAGACAGGTCGGTAAAGGGTGGAGACTAATGTTTGGTTTTAGTTGCCTTGTTTTGATCAAGTGTGGAGATCAATGAATGGTTTTAGTTTCCTTGCCTTGGTCAAGTGTGAAGACTAATGAATGGTTTCAGTTTCCTTGCTTTGGCGCGTTGTTCTTTAGCGCGATATGAGAAAGCGACAATCTATTTCCACATGGTTAAAGTTGATTTAAAACAGCCGAGAAAGACGAGACGTTACGTTTTATAATACTTTATTAAATTTTGATGTCGCAAGTCACTTAATTTTTTTTATTTTTACTATACCATTTTCAATGACAAAGTCATTGAAAATAAAAATTTTCAAGAAAATATGTTACATTTCGTAATTTTAATACTGTATGGGAAGAGCAATTTTTGTTTAATTGGCAAAATACCTTCATGCCTGTTTGTTTGATATGTGGAAATTGTGTAGCAATGCCGAAAAAATTTAATTTGGACCTACATTTCAAACTACTGCATAGTGATTTTAACAGCAAATATCCTGTTTTTTCACAGTTGCGAATATATTTTATCATTAAAAAAATTTGTAGTCGCCAACAATCCCAGTTCCAGAAGAGAAGCGACGAAATGAAAACTATGGTGATAGCTTCTTACGAACTTTATTTGTTATTAGTTTGCAATAAAAATCCTTTTTCTGACAGAGAAGAAGTAATCAAAAATAGTCTGTTAATATTTGCCCTAAGAGTTGGTGATATAAATGTCAAACAAATGGCCGCTAAAACAGCTTTGTCCCGAAGTATCATCATACATCGTAAAGGTGACGAGAGCCAAAATATTGGCTCATAAATTGTATTTGGACTACAATATTGCAAATACTTTTCACTAGTTTTGGATGAAAATTATGTTGTCATACACAATGGGTAGTTACTCATATTTGCTCGTTACATGAACTATATAATTTTGATGTCGAGGAAGAACTTCTTGATAATTTCACTAGCGAGATTTTGGAATTTGAGACAGTGTGCCTTAAAATATCTGGAAGAAAACGATGAACTGTCCAGTGTAGGCTTGCTACTCAAGAATGAAGACTGGCTATGGAATTAAGTTTTTCTCACCTATATTATGGGGCATTTAAGTTTAAATTTGCGGTTGCAGGGAAAAATTGTATTTTTTCCTACTCTAATTATTATATACCATCTCTTCTGTTGTGAACAAACTTTTGGTTTTTCGTTGTGATTTTAGAGGGAAAAAAATTAACACATTTCATATTAATTCAGAAACTAGCTACCAAATTAAGTAATGCTCCGACCTATTATAGATTTAAAAAATCAATATCCATTTTGCAGATTTATTCAATGCTAGGTTTGAAGATTTTGAAGGAGGTAAAAAAATATTGATCTTTTTACAAATCCTTTTTCAGTTTCTTTATCAGACGTTAGTTGGTGCCCACCTGAACTCCAAATTGAAATTATTGACCTTCAGCACCATACGATGTACTCGCACTACACTAAAAGGCAAATATAGGGAACTTATTTCAACTTCTTGTAATCCAAATTATATTGAGCGTTGGAAATTTGTACCAACACGTGATTTTCTATGTTTACACGATTTGGCTCTCAGATATTTTTGTGTATTTGGATCAACATTTGTTTGTAAGCAAATGTTTTCTATTATAATCTTAGTATAGTCAAAATATCATTCAAGATTAACTGATATGCACCTAAAACCCCAAATTTTGATAGCAAACTCTAGATCTAATCCTAATATAGATGACTTGGTAAAAAAGTACAGATTCAAAAAACCCACTATATATAATAAAATACTGATTGTTTAATAATTACTTAGGATCAAATGTTTCAAGTTATTCATTTTTATTTTATACCTAACTTAACTGAATGAAACTTTTTAATGCTTATTGACAATAAAACCAAAATTTGAACTTTTGTTTTATTTGTTGTATTATGTTTTTTTTTATACCTGTATGACTCAGACTTACATGAAAAAGGTGTGCTGTTTGCAGAAACCACACAATCTGCTTATGAATAGCATTTTTTCATCTTTATATATATTTTTTATGTAGGAAAAGTTGAAAGTGACACGCCTGATTTCTTTTTTGTTCTGATAGTGGCACTCTTCTTAAAAAAGGTTGGCCACCCTTGTACTATGATGATCCAAAGTATATGAAGAAGATGAAAACTTCATTAATATCCTTTATTGTCAAGGTCAATGGCAATGCGATACATGACAGTAAAATTTTTAATTATAAATACAGCACGAATATGTAAGTATTAGAGAATTGGAAGGTACAAAAGTTAAGAATCTTCTGTAAATAATTTGATATACAGTTTCTTAAGATGTATGGACATTTATTTTCAAAATTTTATGTTTAATAATAAACTTATATAGATTAAACTTTCATTCAAGAATTTGGTAGTTAATTTTAACAAAGTTTTATGTAAAGATGTATTCTAATTTTGATGGACTTGTGAATTTGTGTATTTTAATTATAACAGATCGTTGTAAATCCGTCCCCTTTAACTCGTATCTCCGGATAACCTGGATCGGTCAGCTCGAATTTTATATTATTTTTTTAAATTTGAGAAGAGATCAGTAAATTTTCATAACCATGTTTATTTTTTTCATCCACGTATTATGAAAAATTATTTTCTTTACTGAATTCTCCTAGCAGCTATGATTATATGAAAGGATAGTGGGGAAGGAAATGGACTTCACAAATATTCTGTGCAAAGTCGACAAAACCTTAGTTATACCTCATATCTCCAGATACGAATTGCATACGGTACTACACTGTCTAAATGGAAAATGCATTAAAACAACTTTAAATGCATTTCTATTGTTCGCAAAGTAGATGAGTTTATCTTCTGTAAATAGTATTCATACTCGATTTGTTCATTACAAAGATGATTTTCTGTATGTTTTATTTTATTCCTCCCCCTCCCCCCAATCCTGTGGTTAATCCGGATCTTCGATATCTCGGATCAGCTCTGGTCCCAGTTAATCCAATTTAACGAGGTTTTATTGAATTTTTACACTTTAATTCCTACATTTTAGAAAGCAACAATTCTAATATTGTCGTTTACAGACTTATTGAGCGTCAGTGAACTAATAGTTAGGAGACTATAAGGAATTCTTTATTCTAAAATAAATTGATTCTATTTTAAATAAAATTCTTAGTAACGATGTGAATTCAAATGTACTCGAATTTCAGTTAAGATAGCATAAATATTTAATTACAGAATCAAAACAGTTAAAATATAATACATTTCTTTCATCAAATAATTTTTATACATACAAATTCAATAAAAATTCACTTATTTATTTTAGTATAACATAAATATGTGATTAGTACAGCCTTACATAATTTGTTCTATATTTTACAACAGTGTGTGTGTATGTGTGTGTGTGTGTGTGAGAGAGAGAGAGAGAGAGAGAGAGAGAGAGAGATTATTTATATATAGAGAGCGTAAAATATTCATTCAAGTTAGATAAAATCTCTTTTACAAGTTTCTCCTAGTATTGACAATAAGAAGGGTTGAGGCATCACTGCATTTCATTTTCGTACCCCGCAAGAGAAATTATGAGAAGTTTGATGTAATTGCTATCAGCAGTTGTGTGTTATATTTGGGGCACCCTCTACTAAATTAAGAGAATTTTTCATAGGATGAAAGCGTTATTAATATTCTTCCCTTTTTAAACATATTTTTAGAATAAAAAAATAAAATAAAATAATGTTTGTGAAACAAAGTGAAATTTGTGTTACAAGGTTTCAAACTTACGCTTGATAAATTTTGACGCAATAAAGTAAAACAAAACTTTAGAAAGGCTTCGAGAGCCAAAAGTCCAGATGTTTCTCTGAAAGTGACAGTAGTTTTTCATTTTACCTTCGGTAAACTTCTGAGAATGTTTTTATGCATTGCTGGAATTTAATATAGTTGAAATTGTTGTCTGTTTTTTCGTTCGAAAAAACTCAACGTAATAACAATGTGAGAATGTACGAAAACTTCAAATAAAATTGTTCCAACTCCGAGTTAACATACATTAGCAATTATTCTTTTGGTTTCTTAAATAGTTTTTACTTTTCTTTTCTAAATAAATGTTTTTTTATACGTAAAATATTATTAAATAGAAATAAATAAACAATTCCTGCATTCACAATGCACACAATTTTACATTTTCAAACATGAGTTAAGCTAATTGATTACAAATTCAAGAGAAAAAACGCAATTATTGTTTCGACTGGGTACAAATTAGACGATATAATATCATAACATGAACTTTGATAATTCGAGGCATGTCAAAAACTTTACACGTGTATTGTCAAAAAGACTATTTATGAATTAAAAGTAGAATATTCTAGTCTTGTGTATACGTAATCACAATACGCACAAGTAACTAACTTTTGTTTGTTAGTTTTTTTTAATTAGCATCCATTTAATAGTTGAAAATACATTACCTTCAAATTTCAAATGAAAAGTAAATGCAGCAATGAAAGAATATTAAAAGTATGGAATAACAAAATTTTGATTAACTGAAACAAGAGTCAGAAGAGAGAAATGCAACTCAATCACAACAACCTAGATTAAAAAATTGTAATTCCTGTGATTGTGAGATATTTTCTTGCGCGAAGGAAATCACTAATTTCTTCAAAGCTTTTTTTATAGAAACATATCGAAACAGGAAGAAGAAGACAGATATGCAAATCACAATAACAGCCAAATGGCTTAAGAAACTATAGCTGTTGTAGCCGTACAAGATTTTCTTAGGAGAAGGAAGTCATTTTTCTTAACAAACGTACTGAAACAGAAGGCAGAAGAGAGAAATGCAATTTAATCTCAGCCAAATGGCTTAAGAAATTGTAATTGCCGTAATTGTAAGAGATTTTATTGCAAGAAGGAAATCATCAATTTCGTTATCGCTTTTTGTGATGAACGTATTGGAACAGAAGGCAAGAGAGAGATATGTAATTTAATCACAGTCCAGATGGCTTAAGAAATCGTAGTTTCTGTGATTGTAAAAGTTGATCTTGCGAGAAGGAAAAAAAATCAGTTATATATTTTTTTATTGCTTTACTTAACAAATGTACCAAAACAGGAGGCAGAACAGAAAAACGCAACTCAGTCACAGCCAAATGGATTAAGAAATCATAGTTGTTGTGATTGTAAGAGATTTTCTTGGGAGAAGGAAAAATCGCTAATTTCGGTATCGAATATCTTAAATGTATCTAAACTGAAATAGGGCACGCTCTTTTTATTGATATGGTATCATCCAATAGGCTGCGTCTAAACTATACTAAGTTTTTTTATATCACTAAAAATGAGACAGGCATCACTTGGAATTAGTTTTTAATTAATGTGCATGAGATCTATACGACGGACTGTTCAAGATGGACCTGGCAATTATCAGCTGTGATCAAATAGCGACAGACTGATTCCTCACTTCTTAGTATTCTATTACATGATGGTCTTCGTTGAAATTGCGCCTAGAACCTGGACTGGCTACTAGACCGCTTCTGAGCTTATCAAGAAGTGCGTGTTGTAGGTATGAAAAACGTGTTTAGATCGCCACTAATAACTGTAACCCCAAAGGGAAGCAAATGAAATGAAACATACTGGTATTTCGTTGGTTAATCTTTCTAGAACAGAAATGACCCACAAAATGGTGTTTAAAATGAACAAAGAAATAAAATGTAAGACTTAGAGACTAAATATTGACAAAAAAATAAATGTAAGACTTAGAAATAAAATGTAAGACTTAGAGACTAACTTCACTAGTTACAACAGTCATTTGTAAACATAAATATAATTTTAAAATGGGATCAAAGAAATATGAATGCTTAGGTATTATCCATTATACGAGTAAAACAAAATGTAAGGAATTATCTCGGGGTATGAGTTTATCCACAAAAATCACCAAACCTTACGCAATTTTTGAAACGTATTGATATTGAAATAAAGCTATCAAAAAGTAATAGGTTAATAGGAGATGGAAAGTAAAGGTGTATATAATCAAATATATTTTGAGTTTTCTGAAATATTATTGATTAGAAATCATAGAATGGATAGAGATTGCAATTTGTTATTAAAATAGGAGTACAATAATTCCCAGTTTTATTTCATATTACCAAATTAGATCAACTAAAGTTTGATATTTCGCGAATTTATAGTTCGAGACGACCTAAGATTCTAATGTAGGAACTTCTGTCGAATTTCTTATATTCTTAAGAATATTTTCATTTTCATAACTATATTCCCCTATTTTTTATTAAAAGAAAGGTATAGGATATTAGAAAACAATCTTTTATCTTTTGATCTTTTTAGTTGTGGCAGAAGTAACCTGTACATATGGTTGCGAGCTCTATGGGCAGTGATGTTCAAGTTAAGCCTCGGGTTTCGTGAACGGAGATGCTCAAGACCTGATATCACAAAAAGACCCAAAATGGGGAATAAAGGAAGCTGCTTATTGCTAAATAAAACTTTAAGTTCTCACAATACATAAAGGGAGAAAGGGGAAATCAATCGAATGAAGTATTTACTTTCTAATAGGTGTCATTCTTGTTATTAGATCATAGCTCGAAAGTATGAAATCTGTCCCTCATGGTAATTCAAGAGCAAAGTTGATTCAAACTAAGTAATCATTTTCTTTAGATATTACCTTTAAAAAGCAAAAACACTACTTATGAACCTTCTTCAAGATCATGTGACTTCAAGATCTCTAACTGTCTGTATCTCTTGTCAGAATCTTTCGGTGGCAATGCTATTTACCTACTGGCATACGCATTCAAAAAGAAAGACAAGATTGAGATCTCATTTGTAATTAATAGCCCGGGAATATGGCCAACGTTTTGCTTTGATGCCCGTGAGGAGAATGCTGTACTTTGATTCATGAACTTGGACTTTTCACAAATTTATAACGGTGAAGATCGCTTGGTTAGAGAAATAGATTTATATTTAGAATTAGGAAGCAGGCGAGTGTAGGGCGGAAAATATGTTCAACATGAGATGTAAAAAACTCTTTAAGAGAAAGAAACTCTTTTAAAAGAAATAGTGTTTTATTTTTTATAAAAAGAGAGATTCTCGTGGTGTAATGTTGAAATAATGCCTGAAATCATTTACGTAACAGTAAAAGAACGAAGAAAAAAAGGTTATTGTGTCCAGTTCCATTTTTTTGAATAATACCCCTGTGGTAAAGTAATTTACAGTTTTATGACTCAATTCCATTATTATGAATTTCTTTCAATTTAAAAATAATACTAAAAATTAATTTCGGCTTACTATATTTTAACAAGTTATTAAAATATTGTATAAACTGAATTTTTAAAATTAACAATTAATCTTGCTATCATAGATTAATTTATTATGTAATTTGTCTTTTCGAATTTTAATTTGTCAGGCTAGAAATTAATTTAATAGTGAGCGAAAATACTTCTCTCTTTAATTATTCACATGCTTACTTTTACGTGTGTTTAGGAAGAGAGAAAAAAAATGGTTATTTTTACATACATATTTAACATAAATATCTATTTTTTTAGAGCACATCTACTTCATTTTGAATATTTTTCTCTGACACACTCTTTTGTTAGTAGAGATAAGTTAATTTTATCTCTGGGATATTTAGGTAACAAATCTCAAATTTACGATACCATTTATCAAAAAAAAAAAAAAAAAACCCAGCAAATATTAATTTATTCAGTAAAATTGTGAACTTATATTCATCACAAAAATAAAGGTAACAAATTAAAACTTTTCATTTCTTCATACCTAAATTTTATGAAACGAATAGTTTTTTTAGAACATTTTTTTAAATATAAATCATTAAAATATAATAATTTTCAGTATATATCAAAAGTGTTTTGGGCGAAGAAAATTATACAAATAAAAAAATGTTAGAAAACTAATCAGTATACAAAGTTCTTTTTTTCTCGTTATCATATTTTTCGTATTCAGAAATTCATAAATAAAACAAGACCCGAAATATTCTCGTCAGAGTTAAAAAAAACCACACACACACACACACAGTTATATATATTATATGAGTTACATATTTTAAAATGTATTCAAACACATGCACATTTCTATCATTTTTTGCAAAGTTTCTTAATGAGAATCAATAAAACGCGTAAGTAAAATCTCCTTTGGATTAAATTAAGCAAATATTTTTTGTAAGAATATATTTCTTCCATATCAAAGTGATAGTATCTAAATATGGTGTTACAGCGGTTATCGATTAAAAGCATGATGTGCTGTCCAAAACTGCAGATGATGCCATAGTTGCCGTAAAGTTGGATGAGACGTATAATTGTGCTGTCAACATCCCAACCAACCTGATTTTAACATCTTGAATTTAGGATTCTTTAATGACATACAAGCATTAGAAAATCAAGTTGAGCATACCAGTAGAGACCAACTTTTATTTTAGCTGCTTATACTTCATTCAAGACGTTAAATTCGAAACATTCAGTAATATTTTTTTGACTGCAGAGTCAAGAAATGTACTATGCAGGTTGGTGGAGAAAACAACTCTAAAAAAAAGCTACCACAAATGAAAAAGGCAGTACTTCGATCTCAAAACACACTCTTGTTATTCATTATTTGAGCCGGAGTATCCATTAATGATCCAAGAAACAATGAACAATTTTAAAAACTAAATAACATGTACTGTATATAAAATAAAAGTTAAATAAATACTTATTATACTCATATAACTCTACATCTGTTAATAAATTGGGGCCGCTGTAGTGTAGTGGTTAGCATGTCTGACTGCGAGCATTGCAGACCTAGGTTCTATTCTCTGTGGATTAGGTAGCTGGTCAAGGGTCGACTCAGCCCTTCATCCTTCCGGGGTCGATATATGAGTACCAAATTCTCTTGGGATGTAAACTGGCGGTCCCGCATCGTGCTAGGCACACAGCTTAGACACTAGCTAGGAATTAGCGCCCTGGGTCCAAAGATTACAGAAAAGGAGATGATCACTGCCTGATGAGACTTCTTAGGCCCGAACACACTTTAACTTAACTTAGTAAATTGTATTTACAACTTGAAATTCGTAACAGGTCAGGAAAAGTGATTGTTTTTAAATTGAAGCAGACATTTCAATACAAAAAAATTATGCAATTAGGACAAGTATTTAGGTACTTAGGAAGTACTACTTTATGTTGTGTGTATTCAAATATGAAGGTTACTTCTACTCGAAATTGGACTTCATTAAAAATACCAAAGTTATTATAAATAAAAAAAAGGTTTTTCTTTTGTGGTAGATATACTCAATTTAAACTCAATAACATCTCAAAAAACTCGAAATACATTAAGACGTACATGAAAGCGGAAAAGAAATAATTGCGATATAAATATCCCTATATTACTACTTAATTTAAAACAGTTTAATCTTATAACACCTATGTATCAAAATACAATAAAGTCTTCTCAAGCCTTTGTGAATTCGATATATCATACTATATGAACTTAGAATCTACGTGTAAATGCTGTATTAAATTGTGCTATTTTTTCATTCAGTGTCCTAGATTGTGATACTTCTGAATGGCGATATTTAAATAATCATTTATTGATGCATTTTATTGAAATAAAACAAATATGAAAATCTTTTTGCAACAGAAGGTTTCCAACATCCTCTTGAGCTCAAATATTTCAGGATAACACATCGATCAATAACTCCCGAGACTAACCCAGAGATGGCGCTCGTAGTAAACCAGTAACCAGGTCTTTCTAGAGTACTAACCTTTGCTTGAAACGTGTCAAAATTTTAAGTCGATCGGACCAGGAAAAAGGTTTTTTGAAGTGAAGTGAAAAAGGTTTTTTCCAAATGGGTGCCGCGATTGCTTTCGATGGAACAAAAACAGCAACGAGTCGATGATTCAGAAAGCTGTTTATCGCTATTTACTGCAACAAAAAGATTTGGAAAAGCGTTGGAACGATTGTATCACCCTAAAAGGTGATTAACAAAAGGTGTTATGTTGATGAATAAAAAAAAATTTTGCAAAAAAAATGTTGTTTTCAATTTTAGACTCGGGAGTTATTGATCGATGTGTTAAACATTCGAACATCAAGCCCAAGATTAGCCTTCACCGTGTTAGAAAATTCTTTCCTTAGCACATTATTTAAAAGGGATAACAACGAATTGTAATACCGCTTTATTTTAAAACTTTCTGCTGCTAGTATATCCATGCAATTAAAACGACTCTTTGTATCATAACAAATACGATTAATATGATGTGGGAATAAAATATAATCTGAAGGTAAACCTGTGATACATTACACTTACATATAAATGACAACTAATCCAGCACTCATTTGTGATTGTTTTTTGACGTGGCACTGATAAACAACATAATGTCTATTGGTGACGGACCTCGTAATTTTGAACCTAGGTCAAGTGACAAGGACGACATCTGAGGTGGCATCTCCTTCTCCAAACTTTCACACCTCACTTATAGGAGGATTTGGAATTTCGACAGATTTAACGGGCATAAACCTCGCAGCACGGCAGGTCTTTAGTGGTATCAGGGCTCGAACTAGCGACTCGAGGAAAACTATGCCGGCCGCGAGTCCACGACCACAACTAGGCTACCTTGGCCACTATCCAGCATTTATTACAAAACTTATACTAATTATATCACGAAGAAAATGTAAGATTTAGGTGAATAAAAAAATTTTCAGATGCAAGTCATTTTAGAAGTCATTTTTAAATAGGAAAAAAATGAATAAAATCTCAGTTTTCTTATTTCTATTATCTCATTGTAGAACAAAATAATACAGAAAGCCTCGTATTATAAGCATTATATATGTTTGATCTAGATAAAAGTAGTGGAAGTAATTCGGGATTGCTTCATTATCTCTTTGCGTATTTATATACTAATGATTTTTCTGAGCAGAATCTATTTTTCGTGAGATGCACATTTTTTCACGTGATTAAGGTTTTTAATGGAATGTGCGGCAGTATCGGCGTAATCTGATTGCTAAAATAGCTCACTTATCAGATCAAAGGTGAAAATGTTTTCAATTTACTTACATATTTTTGTCTCAGTCACATAATAAGTAATTGTATGACTTGTGTGTGAAGACATCCGCAATATATTATTAGCGATGTTTTAAATTCCAGCAGCTGCTAAAGTGCTCAATCTACTTTGATTTATTTAAAATGAAAAATAAGCTCTTCTTGGGTGTCTTATGAATTATTATGATTTTTTCTTAGTTGAAATTTTAAGTTATTTGAAAATGAGTGTATGATTTACCAATTTTGGGGGTAATATATATGAATACTTCGATTTTTAAAACATGTATGTAAAATCATTAAATTTGGGAATTTTAATTTACATCTAGATCAGGCCTGGCCATCTAGCGGTACGTGCGGTGTCAACATGAGGCTTACGGTTATGGGCCATCAGAACAAAAATTTAAACTTTTTTAATTTATAAAAATACCAAAGGACATTCCACTATGAGTCACTCGTATCATATCTCATTATTATGGGAATACCTCAGTACACTGACACTCAACTATCGTCACATAATTTTTCTATTATATACTTGTTCAGAAACAATTACAAAGTGAAACTCATTTTAAAAAGCTATAAGGCCATTTTGCGTGAATGGGCGATACGCAATGTATATGAAAACAGCAAACCAACTGAAGAGCACGAGTGTGCATTACTAGACGAGGGGAGGGAATGCGATGCGCGGACCATGCGAAATAGCAGCAATCAGTGTGCCTGCAGAAGCTTTATATATTTGACCAAAAAGCGCATGTTTCCAGATAGACTGAAAGATTGGTATCTTTTTATCGCTAATAATTTAGTACCAGTATTGTGTTGTAACTGCAGGACAGTTTTTAAAATTATATTTCGTACAAATACATTTAATACAAATAAATAAATACAATTTCCCGTAAATTATTGCAGAATGTTCTTCATATCTCTAATGGTGCTCGGGAAGGTTAGTCACTGCCCACGAGGTGAAAGTAGTAGTAGTTTTTAACGTGGGAATTTTAATTTGCGTTAAAAGAGCCAAAATTAAAAAGGTGATAAATCGAATTCATCACTCATCCCCCCACAACCTCCTATATATATATATATATATATATATATATATATATATATATATATA
>BMAW01016158.1:1723941-1742559 GCA_019974015.1 Nephila pilipes
TATATATATATATATATATATATATATATATATATATATATATATAAATAATGCGGCCCACCGGAATTAAATGCATTTTTAAAGTGACCCTCAAAGTGTTTTGGCTTGGACAGGTCTGATTTAGATACTGAGTTTTTAATATTTCGTCCATCTTGGTTTTGTACCCGTTATGTTACTAATGTTGTGTGAATAATTGAGAAAGATGAACGGTTTGAGTTAAAAATACACTAGAAGTTACATGAGAGTTATTAGTGACAAACCTTACTCTGTAAGCTCTCTTTAATTAGATATATTCGGGACCATGGCCGTACCAGATTAGCAATTTCGCTGGATTATGGAGCTTCAATACAATTTTAACGAGCTTATCTATGATAATTAACTCTAGATAAAAATTTTAACTATCGAAACATGAATTTGATGTGTTTACGCTCATTATAAACCTATGTAAATGATGTAATTATCCGATAAAATATTTCGTCATTCTCGTAAGTGCAAAATTAAATTCAAATATTGAATATTAATTTGATTGAATATTCTTGTATTGATAAGCAACACATTATAAAAGAAAAATTAATGCAGTGCAATAAAATAAGTTATGAAAAGCTACTCTAGTCATATGGTTACGCTTATTTATTTTATTAGCATTTAAAGAACACTTGCTGGGCTAATAGAATGTTTTACCGTATAGTACACTGCACGTAAACAGAGGTAATATTACGCAAAATGATATGCAACCCACTATAAGACAGAAAATATTATATAGAAATGAAAACTGACAGATACGATAAAATCTGAGAGAAAATGCGAGTAGCTGACCCTGACCTAATGGTCAAGGTCAGCAAACTCCCGAATTTCCTCAAAAAACCCCGATAGTAACATCTCGATCTGTGCCGTACCATACAATGTTCTGAACCGTTGAATGTTGGGTTCACAAAAGGTTGTTGTAATATGTTACTTGGTTCAGTTACGCTGACGACACTTGAGACGGAGCCTCTCTTTTCTTATTTACAAGATACGCTAAAGGATGGCTTAGATTTAGTTTTTCAATTAAGTCAGTTTTAATTTATTATTATGATCGAACGTGTATTTTAGAGAAATCAGGACCGGAACTCGGGACTACACTCAAACATCGTCAGCTACGAAGCATCCCCCACAAAGCTCTCAGCTCCATCAGTCTTGGGAAAAGCACTACTGGTTTCGAATAATCTGTTTTTTTTTAATTAAATAGCTCAAAGTAAAAAAAAAAATTGTAATCCGCAGACTTTAAATTTGCGTGGATTTAATTTAATTTAAATAATAATTGAGGGCAAACGCTTCATTAATGGCTTACTTCATATTCTAACGTAAGATGTTGAGAGTATTATGTGCACTTTTTGTTTCTGAATTGAAAACTTTGCTCCACATAACATGTAAATCATTAGATGATGAATCTGTAAAATTAAACCCAATAAGATTTTAATTAAAACAAATGTTCAAGGTAAACTAAAAATTGAAAAAAGTACTGTTTAAAAAGTATAGAACGTTCAAGAAAAGAAATACTTCTCGTATAAATAATAATAATAAAATATCAAGATCACTCTAAAAAGTTCCTGAAAGTATTTTAAATTTATAGTATGTGAATTACTTAAAAATTATTATTAATATTATTGGAACACTGAAAAAAAAATCACCATTCTAAGCGCTTACTTCCAAATCATGATTTCTTATTGGGATTATGTTACTTCCTAAGGTATAAACTCTATAATAGAGTTCATATTTTGACTTTGAGCCTGTATTTTTTTTGTCTCTCTGCTCTTATTGATAGAAACAGAAATCTGTTCCAATGCGTGCCTAAATAATGCATAAGCGCAGTTGTCCAAAAAATGAACAAAGGTCAAATATATAAATTTTGTGAAAGGATTGAAAGTAAAGGCACACTTTCAAGTGATCAAATTTTTTCCCCGCATTTCACGGTAGACATAATAAATTCAGGAGAATGGAATTACAAAACGTCATATCCTTATGTATTCCAAATATTAGTAAAGATTTAAAATCATATTCTTCCCTTCATACTAGCGAGGCCGTAGTAATCTGGTGGTCATGGTCGTGAACTCGTGGTCTCCTTCGAGTCGGGTGTTCGAGACCTGATGTCAAGTCTAAAAACCCGCCATGTAGAGGGGCTAAGGCACGTTAAATCTGTCGACGTTCCAAGCCGCCTTGGCGTGGTGAGAAAGTTTAAACAAGGAGGTGAAAGCTCAAGAGCTGTCTTCATCACTTGACTCTGGCTCAAAGTTATGAGGTCCATCACCATTGGCCCTGGAGTTGCTTCAAAGAGCGACGTTAATAAGAAAATAAATTAATCCCTTCATATTAGTTTTTCTTAGTTTATTGTTATGAGGGAAAGTTTAGCTACTTATTGTAGCAATTGTTCAGTGTCAGTGGTCCTTGTTCAAAATACTTTGTTCCAAGAATGGAAAACTTGAATAATTTAAGTAAATAGTTTACTACTGAGATTACACAAAAATAATACAATAGATTTTAGTAATGAATTAAATATTTCTGAATTTCTGTCAAGAGAGACTACAATAAAATTAGCTTGTTTCCCTCTTTCCAAATTTCTTCACCCCACCCCTGAAGGACATCAAAGATTTAATATAAGAGCTCTATATATTATCCTATACGACGATCTCTGATGCAATCAAGTTTCTATTAGCTAATTTTTTGGAGAAAATTTTGAAAAAAAAATTATTTTTGTAGCATAAATTTTAATTATATTATTAAAATTTCTACATGATACTCCGACACCTTATCTAAAACTGCGCTCTGTGAATAGCATTTTTAGATAAGTTAAAACGAACTGTTATTTTATAAGACCGCGAATTTTTCAAGATTTTATAGCCTACTAGTTTGGATGATACGAGGGGAAAACAATCCAAAAATAATGATTGTTAATTATCTTCTTAATTTTCTCTCCAAAATTGTGTAATATACACTTATAGGGCTAATATTTGCATATATCCACCTATAGTCTGCATCAAAATAGCTGTGCTCGGTTCTGTAAAACATCTATGTATGAATCAACCTCCTCATACTGAAAGATTTAATCTGTGTCAATTAAAGTTTATTAAGATTTCAAATGTCTATTTGCTTAATATATATATATATATATATATGTTTCTTTCATAAGTTTTCAGTTACTTATTACATTTTTGTTTTCAAGAAGTTTTAATTTTAGTTTGCTTAATTAATTTTAATAACTTTTATATGAGTTATATTAATTTCACTTTAATTTTTCAATGATTTCTTTGATGATGTAGATTCTTAAACATTAATGTAGTGAATTTATACATAATTATTTTTTATGATGTAATATTTTGTGAATTATAATATTGATACTTTGTACACACACACACACAAACACACTCACACACGTGTTGTGTCATAAAACTAGATTAAATTAATTAAAATGACACTACTGAAAAATTACGAAAACTCAGAGGCGTCTGGATTTGTTGTATTAAAATACATTGAAAATCATCAGGTCAGAAATTTATTTCCCTCCTTCTATAGCTTCACTCAACAACTACTACAGAGAGATACTAGAGCTTGTGACGGCCGCCTTTCTTCATTATTAAACATTACTGCTATCTTTAATTCTAATTGAGTATAATTTCCTTTAATTCAAACTCTCTCTTCAATCGAAGATAGGTATGATTGATTGAGTGATTGTTTATTAACGTTGCGCTGAAAAGGAATTTGAAGTCTATTAGTGACTGACATCATAATTTTGAATTCAGGTGTCTGTCAATTGACGAAGACGACACCTGAGCTAGTGTAACCCTCTCCAAACTTCCTTTTCGCGTTTCATTTGACTGTCAAGGAGATGTAATTGTGTTCAATTTCATTCACCAAAAAGTCCCTGGGTTTAGTGAAGAGAAAATCGCGAATTGCCCAACGTCGTTAGCTACCAAATGGTTTTAGCTCTTAGAAAATTCGTAATTTTTTTTTCGTAGAGTTATCCGTTATCCCCGAGATAAATTTTCAGTTTGAAACATCCTTAATATTCCTCAGAATACTTTCTGAGAGATATATGATATCTAATAAATGCTCACTTTTTTCAGGAAGTAATTATTTTTTTATCCTTGTATATTCATATCTGTATTAATACCAATCAAATAAATTTTTATGAATCAACAGAAATTAATTATCTACGATAGAAAGTAATTAAAATCAGTTAATGATTATTGATAACATAACAATCCGTGCTTATAAGGAACATTTTTGTTTATTAATTAGAATAACAGTCCTTTGGCAAATCGCCAAGATATTGTTCTTTCGATTGATGCTATACTTTTTTTTGATGATATATGTGTGTTTATTACGAAGAGCACCAATTCTCAGAATCTGTAGAGAACAATCGGTTGAAATGCCGATGGTGTACTTAAAAGACAAGCTCTTGGTGAAAAAAAGCAGAGCTCAATCTTTTAATGAAAGTGATAAGATTGTGTGATTGCCTTGTTATTGAAGCGATATTCTAAATTAATATATCTATTCAAGTGTAGCATTTATCATAGTTTATCTTGATCTCCCTAACAGCTTCTTCCTCTTGAAAGCTCTCAGTTCTTTTCTTTTTTTTTTTTCTTTTTCTTTTTTTTTAATGCTTAAGTACTTTTATCGCTATTATATTTTTGAAACTTTTTTTGTATAACCAATTTTTTGTCTCGACATTGCTTCACATAGTATTTCGTAAAAATGCTTTTAAATTTCGAAAATATTATGTATTAAAAATAAATGCAAGCATTCAACTCCACATTGAAACATATTGAAATCTTTTTTATTATAAGAAAAATTAGTTCAACTTTTCAGATTTCCAAATCACTTCTTACTGACATAGTAGTAGATGATATATCACACATTCCGTACATGTAATAAGTAATTTTTTAAAGTCCTAAAATCGAAATTTTGTTATTTTTCTGAACATTGCATGGGAAAATATATCCACATTCGGTTTAATATATATAAAAACTTTAATACTTCATTTATTTTTTCCTATTGTAACAACGATATGTTCTAGGATTAATTTTAATTATTTTCATTATTAATTTCACATCAAGTTTTGTGAAGTATTGAATTTAATATTTCACTGTGTGTCCTGTAATATATCATATGAACTAAAGGTACTCGTTTTTATTAAATTTACATTTCTTTGTTTAAAATTATGATTTAGAAATCTATCACTTTATATGAAGTAAAATGAATTTTTACATTTAAAGGGGGGGGCCTCATTTTGCTGAAAAGTGTATTTGGTTAAAGTATAATCAACCGAAAAGAGAAACAGGAAAAAAAAACCCACTGTTTAAAAAACCAATAATAACGGTGATAATAATAAAATTAGAAAGACGTAACACGTATAAGGTATATACCATGTAAAGGGGACTTTTTGTGTAAATTAACATTTTTAAATATGAATAATTTGGATGAAATGTAATACTTAAAGATAAATATTTTAATTTAATGTTATCTTCCGTTAAAAATAGACTTAAAAACTTATTTAACAGGTGTAATAACTTAGACTCTGCACTTCATGTTTTATCAAAATTTAGAACCTTATTATTTACTCTGCATGAAATATTTTTCATTAATTTTTGTTGCTTTTTTAAACAAAATGTTGTTAATTTTTACACATCATAAATTGTAATCGAAATAAACAAAGTGATGCGAGCTTATTCGATGCAGTAAAATAAAAATGAATAAATTAATACATTATACCGTACTTTGATTTTTTAAGGCTATAAAACTAGTTTATAGACTTGAGGTTAACTAAGTTATAGGAAAACAGTTTCTTAAAGTTATCAGGTTATTTTAGGTTTTCTTAAAATTTAGCGCATAGATATAGTTCCGTGACGTAGGGCTATTCGTGATTTTCTCTTCTCTAACCTTGGAGACTTTGGGATAATTTGAATTCATAAATTTACGACCCCTTGCCACACAAAATGAAACATGATTAAGTAAATTAGATGAAAATAAGAAGTGAAATGGATTGAATTAAAGGGATAATGATACATAGCCAAAATAGAATTGAAGGGGAAAAGAAGGAACATAGAGGATAGCGATAAGCTGATATATATTTGTAAGTTAACTAGAAGCAACTCCTAGTTAAAGTAATACGAGTTGAACCAGTAATGAACAAGAAGATTGGGAAGTGGAGCGAATGATTGGGTAAGCTAAGACTATTGTTATAATATAAACTAGGATTAAGTGATTTAAGAATGCTAGAAGGATTCGTTTGAAAGAGCGATCTTTCACACACACACGTGCACACACACACACACACACACACACACACACACACACACACACACACATATATATATATATATATATATATATATATATATATATTGTTTTGACAGGTAATAGGGTTTGTTTTCTTTTACTGACATCTCTTCCATCGAATTTTGTTAACTTATTGACTATTTAATTAGACTTTAAGATGTCTGTATAGTTAAATAATGAAGGAAAGCCGTTGCACAATTATTGCTATGAATTTTTTTTATTATATTTTAAAAGAAAAGCAGATATCATAAATACATTATTGTAACAGATTAAAGGTGTAAATAAAAATAAAAGTAGCCCTTTATCAATTTAATTCCTCTCAATTAATTCAGGGATGTTTTTTAAAGACAATGCTCTCGAGACAGTGAATGAAAAATTTATGAATGAGGAAGATTCTTAAATCTAATGAAAGTAAATTATCTTCATAAACACTTCACTAATAACTATATATGATTATAAATAGCTCATTGAAATGTAAATATAATCAGTAGGAATTTTTTCATTCAAGCCGATCGCTTTGAATAAGTGTCCTTGCTGTAAGAAATGACACTTGAGCCACAAAGAAATCTTTTACTCACGGCCGAATTCCTCTCGTTTAATGAATGAATGAATGAAGAATTAGTGAATGAAAGTCGTTGCATACATCCTCCAAACAGCTCCAACCATAAATCTATGGATCCGTATGACCATGAATCTCTGAGATATGGAGCTAAACGGAGTGAAGATAATCGGCTCTAAATGTTGTCCTTTGAGGTCACAAGTCAGGGAGTTCATTCACAGTTGGGCTATTAATTAAATGAAATTGGAAGATGGCTTTTTATCTGTTTCGATGACGTAAACCTTTCGTTTGGGAGAGGGGCCTATGTTTAATAGATTTTAAAGACCGCTTCCTAAACTCTCAATTAATTGTCATTTTTCCACTTAGTGCTCACAACATTCTAAGAGTTTGACCATGAATCGTCTTTCGCTTCCATCAAAGAGATAACTGGCGAACAGCCAGTTGCTAAGAAAAGGATTTCCATCAATCACGTGATAAGAATACTACGTTCTTTCTTTCTTTATAATTAGACCGCCTTTTTAAGCGAAATTATAATGTAGTCAACGAAAAGACCATATTCCCAATCTTCCAAAGTATCATTTAGTGCAATGTTAGAACAAATTTCCTGTGTAGCTGGATAGCATTCTCTTTTTATTTGAAGAAGAAAAAGCATACTGTTCAGATTTTATGCTTGGTATTTATAGAACTCCTTATGATTGAGTAAGAAACGTTTGACAATTTACCCTTCAGTCTTCAATCTTCTTCCAATGACTAATCAGTTTCGTTAAGAGAAAGAACAAGCAAACAAAAAACCATTGGAAACTGAAAGTAATTGATTTGAGAAAAAACTTTGAAATTTTATAAACTGTTAGCTCCACAAATTATATAAATTAATTAAAATTAAATTCCAACAAAATTTTCAATTGATTCCCATATACATTAAATATAGCATGTTAATTAACATGTAATTGATTTATATGCGAGTTATATGCAGTAAACTAAAAAAATGAATTAATGGATGAAAGTAGAGAGTTTGTAAATTAATTAACACTTTTTTTCGATATCAATAAACAAAAAAAATTATTGGAAAAGGAAACGATGTAAACGTTTTCTTAAGAGACAAAACACAAAATTAGTTTATTTGCCATCCATTTTGATTGCTTCCATAAGTATAATTTATATTAGCAGTATACAAGGTGTGATTAATACAAAACGAGACTGACGCTGCTACAGAAAGAGTGCGCATGTGCCAAACGCCCATGACCGATAGCTGTTTAGCGTGAAGTCTTCTCTTTCGAATGCAGTGCCTCTCGATTCTGTAAATAAATACCTATAGTCGTAGCCTTCATTCGAATTAGAATTTTTTTTTTTTATTTCGTCGGAAAAAGAATATGTGAGCAATGATTTGTTGTGAAATTTCACATGAAACTTGGAAAAACCACTACTGAAACTTATCATTTATTGAAAGAAGTGTATGGCAATGAATTTTATTACGTGCACATGTTTTTGAGTGTTTTAAACATTTTTAAGATGGCCGAGAAAACGTTGAAGATTATTCATTTCCGGGTAGCCTACCACGTCAAAAGCGGATGACAATATCGATAAAATCGGTTATCTGGTTTGATTTGACCGTCGGTTAAATATTCGTGCGATTGCCGAGACAGTAGGAATTGACAAAGAATCAGTAGGGAAAATTTTACATAAGCATTTTAATATGCAAAAAGTGTATGCCAAAATGGTGCCTAAAATTCTCACATTTGAACAATAAGAAGCTCACAAAAATGTTTGTATTGACACCTTAAATGCCATTGAAAATAATCTAAACTTATTGGAAAGGATAATAACGTGCGACGAATCATGGATTTTTACTTATGATCCTGAAACGAAGCTCCAATCCCTGCACTGGAAGAGCACATCTTCACCGAGAGCCAATAAAGCTCGAATGAGCAAATCGAAATTCGAAGCAATGATGGGTTTTTTTTTTCCATCTTCATGGAATCATGTTCCTTCACTAGATTCCTGAAGGTCAAATTATTAATCAACATAACTACCTTCACGTTCTTGCTGAAATCCGTCAAATAATAAAGGAAAAACGACCCGAATTGTGGAAGGACAAGTAATTCCTCATCGTTTGTCAAGAGGTTTCTAGCCAAGTACAGCATCCCAGTGTTAGACCATACGCCTTATTCGCCGGATCCTGTGTCATGCGACTTCTATTTTTTTTCCGAAGGTGAAATCTGCATTAAAAGGAACAAAATTGGAGTCCGTTTAAACTGAGAAAGAGAAAGCCGCACGCGTTCTGAAGGACCGACAGAAGATGACTTCCAGCACTATTTCGATCAATGGAAGATTCGCATGGAGCGTTGTAGGGATATATATTGAAGGTGATAATAAGTAAATTTTATGACATCAAAATAAAATGTTTCATAGTACCAGCCTCGTTATTTAATTGCCATACCTCGTAATAATTATTGCAAATTTCTTCCATACTGCTTTATAAAATTAAATGTTCTGGAATATTATATTATTATTTTTGAATTATTTCTGTTTTAACACAGGTTTAATCACATAAAACTTGAAGTAAGATAACTTACTGATAAGATGACACAAATGATTTATTTCAGTTGTTTATATGGATCATGTATTTTTGATAGTGATTGATTCCGCTTTAGTTTCTTAATGTTCCTTTCTTTCTGCCTTTTTATATGTATTCTATTTAGAAAAATGAAGAAAAAAAAAATACAAAGGACATCAGCCAATCTATTCTATCATATAAAAATAATTTCCAATATATATATATATATATATATATATATATATATATATATATATATATATATATATAAGTTGAAAATATGAAAATATAAATAAATCCCTTGGATTGAAACGAAGAAAATAGGAAGAAAAGAAAGTTTTATTCTTAAACAATAATATGAATATTTTTATGATGAAATACAGCTTCCTTTTACATTTACTTATTTTTTAAATATGTGTATATCGGTTATTTTGCATTCGTATTCTTTTGTTTTTGTATTTTAGCGAATTTATCATGGTAATCGATGCATATACAAAATACATTTGCTACCTAATGATGATCGATTTAAAGATTTCTTTATATGGTGACCAACTTAATATATTCGTTTACTGAAATACAACCAAATAAATCAAATATCACTCTATACTGCTGTATCTCTGTGATAAGCGGTTTTTTCTACACCAAAATAGTTTATTTTATGTATATATAAAAAATTCATTGATTTAAAAATCTTAATGTTGCTATATAAGCAATTGTTGAATTTCTGTGTTTCAGTCATTTGTAAAGATAGATTAAGTATTTTACAAATGCAGAAATATTCCTGTTGTTCATATATTTCTTTCTTATACATAATTTCGTCGTAAGACCTCGGGTTCAAAATAGGGAGGTTCTTCGCCGATATCTCTCGTGAAGTTCTAGACCACCACTAATTTAAATCAACCAACTTTCTCTCACAATATCTATTTAAGTATTTAAAACTTTCATTATTCTAATGATCTCTTTAAAATAAGAATATTTTTTCTACTTGAATTAGAATCAATTGTATAATGCATGTTCAAATTATAGTCCAATTAAAAATTTGCAGTAGTTTTCTAAAACTAAGAGTGAGCTTGTAAAAAATGCCCTTCTTTCCTTAAATTCTTATTAGAATTGTTGTATGCTTCAAGAACTGAAGGTTCTCCTAGTAAAATTAGTGCGATAAAGACGTTGCTACGAAGACCAACCCTCATCGATTTCCGATAACAACCTTCATTTCATTTTATACATAGCAGAGGGGGAAAATTCTTCGCTGTTCAGTGGCTAACCTCTACGAACCATTGAAACTGAGGAAGAAAAGAAGAGCAATACGCAGCGGATGTGTTCAGTCCCATTCTAAACCTTGAATGCCAGTAGCTTCTAATGACTGAGGACGTGGTTGGCGATTTCCTGCTTCGTTCAGGATGAGAAGCTGAGATAGGGCGACTCCTGTGTGAAACGAGTGCTATTGTCTGCTGATAGAGAATGAAAGAGACCCTCATCGCAAGTGACCAAACTAAAGATCTTTTGAGGAGGCCAGAACAGATAATGAATCAAGGAAAGAGATCTTTCGTAACTTTTTCTTTTCTTTTTTTTTTTTTAAAAAAAAAGGAGAGCTAATACCTTTTACTTCGTTCACAATTTATGTTTGACAAAATGTTGAGACGCCATTTTCTTGTCATTAATTATCGATGAATGCCAATGGAAAGCAATTATTTTTAATTTAAATTCATTCTACTTTGAATTAATCGGAGTTTAAGTCCTTTTAATTGCGCATAAAAATTGATAAATAAGTAAGCATGATGGATGTTTTTATTCTAACGATTACTACTATATTCCCTCTATCAATAGAGTTTTAATACTGTTAATGTTAAAGAGAGAAGTTTTTCAGTTGAAATATACTCTTGAAACGATTGTATACAGTGCTTTAAGTTTTATAATAAAAATTAATGAAAGGCTTGCACCCATAATTGTAAGAACAACATTCAAATGAACAGTAAAAGTCGATCTTTTTCTTTTTACTCCTTACTCAAAAGTAGCTATAATTTTTTAAATCATTCACAATTTAAGTTTGACTAAAAGCTGAGACACCAGATTGTTATCAACAGTTATCGATTAATGCCATTCTATGGCACTCAATTTTAGTAAATATTTTTTGAATTATTTAGATTTTATGTCCTTATATTTTGAAAAAAAAAACGTTAATAAAAATTAAGCAGGTTCAATTGTTTTTTATTCCAACAATTACTACTATATCCCTTATCAATAAAGGTTTCTTTGTCTAAATGTTAAAAAAACAAGTTTTTCTAATCAAATGAGATATTTAAAGATTGCATATATTACTTTCAGTTTTTTGCCAAAAGTTAATAAAATGCTAATACCGAAATGAAAGAACAATATTCAAAAGAATCATAAGAATCTTTCTCAAAATTTATTTTTTGAAAAGCAATTGAATATATTTCAAAACTTAAATTTTTAATCTTGTTTCGTAAAAATTTCTCTCTCTCGTCACTTAACCGAGGTTCAAAATTATGAGGTCCGTCACCAACGGCGCTCGCGTTGCTTCTAGTACAACGTTAATTAAACCAAACCGAAAACTTCACTCTCTTTCTCTGTATGTGTACACACACACACACACACACAGGATTTATTTGACAATATAGAAGTTTTCTTCTATATTGTCTATATTTCTTCTATGTTCTTTCCTGTTATAATTATGTATAAAATTTAAACAATTATTATTATAAGAGAGCTTAGAGACAAAAATGTTTTGTTTGTCGCAAAAACGCGGAGTGAAATAATATTTAACAATCTCTTGAAAAGTTATTATTTAAAATTAATTAAGACAAATTTATCTTTTGTGACAAAATATAAACAAATAAGAATTTTGAATGTAACATTGCGTGTTTTTGTATTACATAAATATCTTTGCATGAATTCATTTAACAATATGAGAATTCTCAAAATACAGAATCATTTTGTTCAGGCTAACTAAAATTTTTATGTGCAAAAAACTGAATTCTAAAAATTATATATTTAAGTTCATTTGAATTGAGCTGAGAATACATATATTCTCAGCTTAATAGTACGATGTATATATATAATTTTTTTGGTTGATAATATTTTGAAAAACGGAGAAAAAAATATGTTTTTTCCAAAACAAACACCAGGATTCCATTTTTTATCATATATATATATATATATACTGTGTAAGCTAGAAGCAGGTTGGATATAAAATAATTTGATTTTTATTTGAGTAGCATCCTTCTCTTACGGATCATTGTCAATAATTGAAACAAAAAAGTTATGAAACAAATACGTTGTTTTTGTATTTATATTTAAAGATGTTTTGCTTTCGGACGGAAGGAAGCACAATTTAGATGACGTCATGGTCTCTGATAGCGCTTCAATCTACACGAAATTAAATTCCTTCCCCCCCCCTCGCCACATCAGCATTGGAAAAAAAAAAAAAAATCAATGATCGTAAAAGAGGCGAATTTACAATCGTGAGATACAGTCTGGTTTTTTTTTTTTTTTTTTTTGAAGAAACTACGATTTTTAAAACATAATGATATATAAAATGGAAAACTGTTGAAGGTGCCATTTCTCAATATAAAGTGCAATTATTCCAAAAACATCAAGCCTCAATAAATATTTATGATTTTTCATAGAATTAAATATAATTCTCTCTTTATACATGTGCGAGGGTAATTTTTAAATAATTATTCAAAAATACTTATTTAGATGTCGAGTTCTTCTCATCCAAAACAATGTATTACATTGACAGTTTATACATAAATATTAAACTTTTCTCAACCCCTTTCAGTTTTTGATTTTATTCTCGGAAAAACATTGCGACAAACTCTGAATGAATTTATTCTATTACAATACTGATTATTCAAATAATTGATAGAACAGAAGATTTATGTGCATGATTCTTAATTTCATTTGAAAGAATCGATGCTACTTATCAATTATATCAATGAATAATTTCAAATTCTTGAAGACTTAAGTGAAAATATTTCATTTTAAATTAAAATAATATTCCTAATTAAAGTCTTTGTATGTGTTAAGCATTTATGGATGTCAATACATATTATTTAAGAGCTAAAGATGTCTTTCTTCCGTTATGTAACGTACTGGCATCTCGCTATTTATATTTAGCAACACACACATTTGATAAATAATCATTCACTAAATGTTAACTAATTTTATGATCAAAAATTAAATTGTAATGAGAATGTGAAGCATTTACTTAATCGCGTTCTTAATCAAAGATAATAATTGAGAATTCTATTTAGCATAATAATTGCAAATAATAGAGTTGCAAAGATTGGATCCGAGTCCGATAGACTTCAGGTTACGAAGTAGGAATATATGAGTACTCTTGGGAGATACCTTTGCACTTGCTCGCCCCTCTATAGTGAACTCAACAATCTCGCTACTTCCTCAGTCTCCTTTTATCAACATTTCTAATGTGTGAGTATACTTCCAATCTCTCTCTCTCTCTTTCTGACCATTTCTTATCCAATACAATTCTTATATAGTAATGCTAATTTCTTTAACAAGACGAGGTTCTCAATACATGATTCTTTAACAAGACGAGGTACTCAATACATGGTTCTTTAACAAGACGAGGTTCTCAATTCTAATGATGTAATAAAGTTGTCCCCAAGGTTTGTTTAAGGGTAAAGCTCGCGAGAACCTTTTACAGCTATTATGATAATTTTTTTTAACAAACATATTTGAGTTAACGTAAATATCAATAATGTACATATTATCAATTAATGAACATCGATAATACAAAAACAAATATACCCAATACTGTTTTTACACGAACTTCTTTAACACGATTTTCATTTAACACGAAATAGGAAAAAAAATTAATTCCCTTTTTACACATATTATTTCGATTTATGCTATTGATCCAAATTCTAAGAAGAAAGTTATGCTGTAATTTTATTTTTATAACTGCGACATTGGAGACGAGAAATGTAATGCGATTTCCATTTGTGAGATTTCTCCGAATTTTATAACCTCAATATGGAATTTTGTCTGAGCTTCCTGCATTTTGAGTTAGGTGTTCAAAGGGAATACATGTGCGACATTTGCTTTGATTTTACTGAAACGTTTCAGACACATCCAGACAAGTCTCAGAAAAAAAAAAAAAAAAATAAAAACTATTGAAAGAAATGGTTTTACCCTGAACATAAATAATGATGAGAACATGCGCGTGCGCGAGTGAGCCAAAGATTAAATCTTTAATATTATTTTTTTTTTTATCTTAACTATGTTTTGATCACTTTCCCAACGAGGGATGGGATATTTATTAATTTTACATGTTTATTAATTTTGCGCAAAAGTCAATAAACGGTAAGTTATAATTAATAAAACAAAGGTTTTAAAACTATAACTGAAATATTTTTTGGTAGCTCTTACTTGATGTCACATAATTCACTTATAACAAAAACGAAAACGTATTGTATTATTTTACCTGAATTCTTAAGATTGGGACCAATCTTCTATTTTTCCATTGATGCAATATATTTTTACGCTATTTTTCGGGAGCGTATCTATCGTGTAAAAACAGGATTAGGTGTAATTATAAAATACAACTTTACAGTAAATGTTATAACCTTGCGATTGGGGCCGCGGTAGCCTAGTGGTCAAGGTCGTGGACTAGTGGCAGGCGGTTTCCGTTCAGTCGCGGGTTCGATCCTTGGCCGCCGAAGACCCGCCGTGTAGCCGGGGCTGATGCACGTTAAATCTGTTCGGGGCCCAAAGTCCTCCCGTTGGCGTGGTGTGGATGTTAGGAGAGGGGGTGCCAGCTCAGGTGTCGTCCTCGTCACTTGACCGTGGTTCAAAATTACGAGGTCCGTCGCCTCGTGTTGCTTCTAGTGCGACGTTAATAAAAACTAAACTAAATAACCTTGCGATTCGATTAGTAGAAGATGCAGATAATTCGAATAAATTCTTTCAAAATACAAATGTTCTATAAAACAATTAAATATATAAGACCAAAAGATGAAAAATAAAATATGTTGCATTTAGTTTTAAACAATACTTTTAAAATTTTAAAAAAATAATACAAATGTGTCACAAAAGGTACAATTTTTTTTTGGACACTATTCATGCAACAAAAGCATTTCAAGATAGTTGTAGCAAGTTTTTTTAAAACTACACACAAAATCTGAAATACAAGTATAAACATAAACTGCTTCATAATGAATCCAAAGGATATTTAATAGTCTTGTGTGTTTCTACAAAATTAGTAGAAGACTCTGTGAGAGAGTAAATACGTGAAGTTTTTAGAGAACTGATTTACAAGCACATTGTGACGTAATTAACTAGTAATGCCTCATTATTACTTCCTTCTCCAATCATTCTCAATACGTAAGAGTCACTAATCAACATAGTCAAATGAATAAATAGTCATACAAAGAGGATAACCAAGTTATGTATTGTTCAGACCTACGAATAATTAATTTTTAATCCCAAATATGCTTCATTTGAAACAATAGTTTCTGTACGCATCTGACGTAACGTTTAAAATGAAAAATTAACATTTGTCTTACTGAATCAGTCGGGTTCGAGTCCCTTGAAGATTTAAACTAAGGATTCGAATACTTGATCCTTTGTAGATCCTATCTGGATTCACTCCAAAGTTCCTTTCTCAACACAGATGTTTCACTTGATAGTTTTAGCTCACTACCTTTATCATTCACTCAAATACCAAACCTCTTAATATATGCTTTACTGCTTATAAATGCAATTTTTAAACTAACCCATTACGCTTCAATAACTCTAATCTAATATACGTAAGCAATATTTCCTTTATTGGAAGAAATTTTCAATTCAAACAGCAACACAAAATGTCCTCAAAGACTAAAAGGAGAAACACGATATAGCCAGTCAACTGAAATATTGATTCAGACATTGTTTTCACATCCTATATACAGGATCGTATAGTCCATTAGGTTAAAGGCAAATGATCTTGCAGTAATTAGGGAAACACTTTCAGCTGAATGCTCTCTAATTGGATTATAAAGGAATGGCCGAAATGTTTAAAATTATTGTGGCCATTCAAGTTTTGATACACCCTGCCGGAATATTTTACAGTACAGCTAATCTTTTTACGTGTGACATAAACAGATCTTACAAATTGAATATATTTAAGCAATGAAAATAATTTACTTAATCTAAAATTTGAACACATTTTTAAATTTAAAACAATGGAAATGAATATATCTATAGATAAGGCCTATCAAAGGGGAGAACTCCTCCTCTGTTAGTCAATACTTCTCTAGAAATCACTTCAGGTATTTTGAGAATGAAATAATCAGAATTTGGTCGTATAGTAAGTATAACCTTCTAATGAACGTAATCCGGCATTCGATGGTTCGACACATTCTATAATCTGACACGGATTGAGCCGTTCGCTTTCGGATTTTTAGTGTAGATTCGAGTGCTTGTTGACCTAGATCTCAAAGGCTAGACACAGTGCTACTCACAATATCCATAACAGTCAGTTTTCATTTCAGTTTAATATTTCATATTTCTCTCGCGGATTGCGCACCTCGTTTGTTCGTTATTATAATTATGTACATGCAGTGTACTGTATAGAAAAATATTCTCGAAGACCGGAAAATATTTTTTAAGTGCTAATAAAACTATTAAGGTAAGCATGTGACTAGAGTAGCTTGTGACAACTTGTTTTACTTATTGTACTGCATTAATTTTTCTTTTGTTCTTCGTTTTTTATTAATACAGGAATACCTAATTAAATTGATGTTCAATGTTTAAATTTAATTGTGTAGTTGATAAAATGAGGAAATACTTTGTCGTATATATATATATATATATATATATATATATATATATATATATATATGCATGTTTTAATCATTTAATTTTTTTTATAGAGGGATTTATCTTACATCGTAATGCTACTTTACTCCATTGTCCCATGAATATATGTAATGTTATCTGCAATATAAGAGAAAATAATGCATCTGGTTACCTCCTTAAAAATAATCAACAATCATCGAATGTTTTAAAAAGTTTTATTTTTCTGAGTAATTTCTTTCAACGTGTCTTTAGATAATATTAGATAATAGCATACGCAAATAATTCGAGAGTGTCAATTTTATTCCCAAATAGTCTTATATAAGAATCCATAAAAGTTATTTTCGATAAACATCTATTGTACAGAATAATCTGTAACTTTTTTTAAAAAGGAAAATGTTAAGAAAGGAGAAAATTACTGTATAATATCCTGTAATTTCTGAAAACTCTTCAGCTAAAATAAATAAAAAAAAAAAAAAAAGAACGAGTAATATCCTAAACAGTTTTACCTCTGCAATTCGTTATTCCATATAACAAGCTGTAACACTTTTTGCTTATAATAGTCTTTAAAATTTAAAACTCTCTGTTCTTTCTTGACATTTGAGGAAGCATTAATCTTAATTATTATGCAACTATAACGGGACATATTTTTTGTTGTTGTTTAAAAAAGTGCTTATTTTTATTTAATACAATTGGATTTGCATTTTCCATCACATGTTTGGGACAACCGATATTTCTCAATGGGACACAAAATATCTATTCTTAAAATAGAAAAATTAAAGACGCGAGTTTTGAAGAACTAAAACTCAATTTCCATCAATTCAACCAATCTTTACTCTTTGTTTGAATGAATTCTTCCCAACTAAGAAAAGATGAATAGCACTATTCTAAACAGTGAAAAAGTGATTATTTTAATAATATCGCACAGAGAAACAACACGAGGTCTATTGACCTCATAATTTTGAACATCAATCAAGTGAGGAGGACGATACCTGAGCTGGCACCTCTTTCTACAAATTTCTACACCACACCGACGGAAGGATTTAGCACCTTGACCAGATATAATATACATCAGTCCCACTTCACGGTGGTCCTCAGTGGCATCAAGGCTCGAAACCACGACTTAACGACAAGATGCCGACTGTGAGTGCGCGACCATAACCACTAGGCTGCAGTGGTCATTAAACCGTAAAGGAAAGTAGTCATATGACAATGCATAAATTTGAACATCAAAAATGAAAAAAGCATATAAGTACACTATATAAAAGATTCGATATAATAATTCGAATAATAAGAATAAATTCGATAATTCGAATAATAAGAATAAATTCGATAATTCGAATAATAAGAATAAATTCGATAATTCGAA
>BMAW01016158.1:1742569-1764239 GCA_019974015.1 Nephila pilipes
AATAAATTCGATAATTCGAATAATAAGAATAAATTCGATAATTCGAAGTATATATAAAAGTAGTCGACAACAGTCTTTTAGAATGACTTTGAAAAATACCTTATTCATACATGATACACCTTTTCTGTAAATCTAAAAAGAACTCGAAAAATAGAGACGGTTTGACTCTCCCAGGAAGAATGAACTCACTTAGCTAGGGTTTGAATATACCAGGCCTGCCCGCCAGGAGTTTTACAACTGTAGCAGGCCCCATCCCACCGGTCAGCTTTTATTAAAGATTAAATGGGTTTCATTGAAACTGGTTATTTATCTGTAACAGGGAAAGTTGACAAATAGTTTCAAATGTTCGAGGAAGAATAGTAAATTTTTAATTATTATTAAAAAATAACCGAGAGGTATCTGGATAAAATTCATTCCATATATTAATTGTTCCTCATGTATAATGTTGTAAATTACAGTTATTGATGTTGATTGGTTTCTTTTCAGGAAGCCGTAGATTGAAGTAACTGGCTGTAAAGAGAGATCCAGTTCAATCAGCTGAGTTCCATGATGACGGCCTTCGAGGGGTCAAGTCGCCGGAAGAAATGTCTGTATGGTGACTAGGTAGAGAAATCTTAAGAATAAGAAATAAAAAAATATGTCTCTTTCGCGATTATATTTAATGTACGATACCCCGGGATAATAATTAAAGCTTTACGATACTGCGGGTTATTTCAATCTACAGCTTCCTGAAATCAAACAAATCAACATTAATAACGTTATGTTCGTATGGAAAAATTAATATCAAGAATAAATTTTATACAGATGTCTTGATTATTTCTCTGTAATAATTAAGACTTCACGATACCCTCTCGTATATAAGTTTAGAGATAATTAGTATAGCATTTCCTAAAGATAGACCGCCAAATTTACACAAGAGGTACGTTGGTGAATAATCTTTCACACAAAATCATAGTATATTAATGGGGATTAACAATGATTAATTGAATAATTTTTAAACTGTGCAGGATAAGCAAATGACTTGTACAAGGTCCAATAGGTCAGTTTCTAAAGTTATAAAAGTAATATTTTCTGAGCTAATTTGTTGGCACATACAAAGAGAAAGACAAGTTTTAAGAGATCTTCAAGAACAAGACACGCGTTTAACATGTTCAGTTATTGTTATTCTTGCTTTAATCATTTTTTTTTAAAACAATTTATGCAGATAGATTCACGCCCCTTAGTTCTGATTAATATGAAATTAAATTATTTAAAACACAAGCGCGCTGAGATAAACACACATTATGACATGCGAAAAAATATTCAATTTTCTTTGGTTTTCGAAAAATACCAAATTGATTACATATTGTGAGTGCTATGCTAACAAGCTCCAAATGAAAATAAAAATAAAAACCTAATATTTTTCTTGCGAAAAGTCCCAATAAGATTTAAATATATTAAAACTTGGTACTTTTGTTGTTAAATCAAAATTTGATTGATGTCGCATCGAATTGTCGTTGCCTTTTTGTGTCAAGCTGTCAACGTCGATGAGGCCTGGGTTCATCATTACACCCCGAAAATCATAAAATAATCAAAGAAATGTGTTACTTCCTGTGACATTTTTCCAAAAAATACGAAAACTGTCTCATCTGCTAGGAAAGTTATGGCAGTCAAGATACTACTTAAAGCAAAATCAGTGAAGCATTTTTTTTATAATCCGAAATACTACGATCTACATATCAATTAAATGCAATGATTTCCATTCCATAAGAATATTTTTGGATAATTTCATTCTTAGGAGCACTCATTATTATTATAGACTCGTTTAATAAGTAAAAAATATACAATTATACGCACACACAGATATATATATGTAACAACATATACTCATATATACATAGACAAAAGAATAGAGGAGATATTATGATATTTCAAGGTCCACCATTTTTCCTGATAACCTCAAACACTCTGTTTTTCATTGAAATGAAAAGGTGATTAGGATCAGTTTCAGAAATATTGAGCCATTCTTTTATACTGTGGATACTTCCAGCTCACAGGATGAGGAAAACCGTTTATTATTAGCATAAATATTGCGGCATAATATATTCCAAAGGTTCTCCACGGAGTTTAAGTCTGTACTCGGCCACGGCGAAACAATAACATAAAGATACGAGTGAGGCAGATATGTAAAGAATTAGAAATGTAGCGTGATTGCTCATTGCATAATGCCACCAGAGGATTTTGAACTTCGTTCTCCTTGGATAAAAAACATGTAAGCAGAGCTTGTTTGCATATATATAATCTATTACAGAGCGACGCTTTTTAACTAGAGATACCATTACTCCGCCATCGGAGACAATATGAGTAGCTGTCAGAGTTCAAGAGAGACCGAAACATAGGGATGATGGAAACCGGGTGATAAGCTCAGCGATTAGCTCACCTCCTGGGATGTTCTGACTTTACTATGAGGAGGTGTTGGGACCAGTGGACAAGAGAGAAGTCTGTCACACGGAGACCAGGTTCAAGACGCTTTCGATAGACCAATAGTCGAGAGACCGTCACATCATACGACACGCACACATAGCGCCAACTGTATCATTGTCCACCATCCATATGCAGGGAGCACCTTCAATATGGACCTCTGTATTAGTCCGTACCATTACAAGGAACGTGGCTGAAGGACAGTTGCTATCTCGGCTCCTAATGTGGAAATACTGCCATTGAAACCGGCTCACCGTCGCCTCCGTTTGGAGTGGTGTCGCGCTCGAAAGAATGGAACTGCAACCGAATAGAATCGGGTCGTCTTTAGCGACAAATCTAGATTCAATTTGGGCAGTGATGACAATCGTGTACGAGTGGGGAGGCCCCATCGTGAATGTCTCAATCCTGCCTTTGCTGAACAGCGGCACACCGCTCTCACAACTGATGTGATGGTATGGGGTGCCATCGCATATGACATACGGTCACCCATAATATTAGTCCACGACACCATGACAGCCCAGGGGTACGTTCGTGACATTCTTCAGCCACATGTATTGCCACTCATGGCAGGGTTCCTAGGAGCCAATTTTCAACAAGGCAATGCTCGCCCACACACAACAAGGGTTTCACAAGACTGTCTCCGATACATTTCCGCTTTTCAATGGCCTGCTTGGTCCGCAGATTTGTCACCATTCGTGCATATCTGGGATCAGTTAGGACGACAAGTTGGACATCCTACGAGTTTGGTCGAATTAAAAGCGCGTTTACAGCAATTGTGGAACGAGATGTCGCAGGATAACATTCGGGATTTGTATGCCTCAATACCTGACCGTATCACATTATGCTTTCATGCTAGAGGTAGCCCAACAGGGTGTTAAAGTCTCCATTCATTTGTAATTTCTCCTACAGTAAATAGTCATTTTGCTTTGATTTCGTAATGACTTGCTTACATTAATGTTGTATGTAAAATTTCGTTTTGTTCTGAATACTCTTTCTTGATGTGGAAATTTTTATGGCAATTAGTGTATATTTAAATTTTTTAGACGAACGTTCAATGGATAATGTTACCTTGATTTACACCATTTCATTTTCTCCTTCCTAATACCCCATTTCCCAATCCTAACACGGGTAGTCTTTGAATTATCCTCGTATCGCAAACTGATTTTAGTCATGCACATTAGATTTCCTAAAAACATATTTCTGCACTTGAAGATAATTTTTCCAAACACTTTTTTTTCAACATTTTATATGTATTTATAATAACGTAAAGACAACAAAAAGAATGTTTCATGAATGCAAGAATTTACTAAAATATTACGTAGAATCGCAATTTGCAAAATTTACAGGTAATATGTAATTGAAGAAAAAATAATTGAGAGGATTATCTGCAATTATTATATTCAGGCAAAAGTATAAGAAAAAAAAGAAAGGTTTTATTTTCATGATTGAAAAGTTGAGTATCATGCTATATATAAATAAAATAATTTTTACTTTTATCAAGGTATACATTGAGATTAAATTTTCGTTTTATTTTCATAAGATTATGATAGTTTTATTTTGAATCACTAATTTCTGAATGATAATTTTTTTTTCGACGAAGTACTAAAGTAATCCATTTTACTGAAGTTAATTTATTACTCTGTCATTGATTGACTTGCAAATTGGTATGTAATCTTAAGTGTTATTGAAGGGAAAAAAAATCAGGCGTGCAGTAAAATCCTTTGTTACCGAATAATATATAAGAGTTATAACGAGCTCTCATAAATTTTCTAACAAGTACTTCAGAAATAAATTATAAAAACAAAAACTACTCAAGTATAGTTTTAAAATTTTAGTGATACAATGAATGAATATAGGAGGACCTTGAAACTCAGTTTTGTTGAAAGGAAAGAGTAACAAAACCTATATAGTTTTTAAAATGTTGTACCATTCATTCTAGCAAGTCAACAAATCTTTTTTCTGGGTCGTTTCCAACTCAGAAGGGTATTTAAAAAAAATAAAAATCTTTAAATCATGACATCGTTTTTGATTATAAAGGTGCCAAGCCAAAGTGAAAAAATTCAAGCAATCAGTTTTGAGCCGTTGAGATTTTTAAAATGAAATGGTTAGGTTTTTTGAAGTAAGGAAAAAGAATTGATTAAAATTTAAACAAGCGCAAATTTTTATATGAATGAATTTTGTGCAAAACTATTCAAAGACGTTAAAGAATTTTGTAAAATTTTCAAAAATTATTTTTTAATAGTAGGTCAAATGTTATGCAAAATATTATGAAGAATGTTTTGAAAAATCACCATATTTAAGTGTCCTGAATATCCTAAAAGGTCGAAAAATATATAAAACTTCTCTAAGTTTTTTATTTACGTCTTACGGAGAGAATTAAGCGAACTATATTTCTTTTTTCTTAGTTTTAGAAATCAAATTTGAGATACCAAAGAATGTAACGCTTTTACATAATAACTTCGGAGTGTTACACACACAAAATATGTATAGAATAGTATATATAGAAATATTCCTTTAATATTCTACAATTTTACATAAAACTAGTAAAAATATGTAAGATGTTACATTAGAGCTAAATTGCTTGATCTTACAATACATTTTTCAAGTTTTTAGCATTTGTAAAAAAGGTGTTTTTTTTTTTTTTGAGAATCAAATATACATTTTTTGTGCTTTTTTTAGAGAAGCATTTTTAAGAAAATAACAAGATTATTATATAAATTATTGCTGTTACGCAATCCATTAAAAGTCAAATTAAATGCTTGTTATAACACCTAGTGAATTTTTATTCTATTTCTATTAATATCAGAAATATTTTTTAAGACACATTTTTTTCTACTAAAAATTTGTTGATAATTTCTATCCGAGGAATCACTCTCTATCCGAGGAATAATAATATAGTTAATTTATGTTAAAAACTTAGTTGTATGTAGATCACTTTCGAAATTCCACAATTTTTTGTCTGCAGGTGAGTATTTTTTTGAACTACGCATCTTTGATTGAAATAATTAAAACTTAATCTATATATTTGCCGCTATATAAAGTGCTTCTTTATGTTGTTACGAACATGAGATGATGCTTCCCTGTACCTTATGAAGGATAAGAAACAATTACGGACATGTCAACAATCAGCAAGGGAAGTTTAAGTAATGACGCCTTTGCCTTGGCAAACATTTGGTGACTTGACGAGAAACTTGACAAGTCGCTTTCCATTTGTCCGCAAAATCGCCGACAAATGGAAAGATCCCGAATGTGCTGGAATCTAAGCGAAATATTGATTGGAAAGCAAGTTACGGACTTTCTGCGAATTTTCGGTGTGACGAACGCTCGACCGGAAGAGGTATAAATACGTCAACAGTCTGAGAGGCAGGAAATTAGTTTGTCAGTGGAATTTGCTTTAGAGACCGATGGGGGAATCAATTGAACGAATCTGCCGTGGATAGCGTGGCTGAGTGAATCTGCTGGAAATTCACCCGGAATCTAACGAAACTGTCAGAGTCTTTCTTTGGAGTTTGCTGTTGAGAAGATGGATCGGGAAATCGACTGGAAGCTGTCGGGACTTCGAGGGAAGCGTGCCAGGTGAATTTGCAGATCAGCAACGTGTATCTGCCGGTAATTGTCGGAGCCTGCCTTGGAAGTGCAGACTATTACTGTGGAGGTAGTCCGTAGTGAGAACTATTAAGCTGTGGTGAGCCGAACGTTGCTTTTATAATTGTAACTGTCCTTAAAAGTGTGTTTTGTTCTTGTATTTGAATCACTAAATTGTGCAAGTATTGTGTATCTGTTTGTACTGTTAATGTCCAAGCTGTATTACCTGTGTGTTGTTCTGCAAAATTTCAAATAAAGCATTATTAGTCATTATCCTCCGAGTTGGACTTGATTTCACTCCCACACACCTAGGAAAATTTTGGTTAACAATATAACAATATTAATATATTATGAATTTTCGTGAAAAATGTGATAAAACTATTCATTATAGTTTGTATATTTACATATTACTGTATAAATTTTTATTGAGATAATTTTAGAAAATATATAAAAAAAAAAAAAAACGAGAAAAATATTATTGAACAGCTACCATAGTAATAATTCGTTACTTTAACGGCTTGGGAAGTTTAGGTTTTGAATTCGAGGTCTCTATTTCACATATTGGGATTCAAAGATCGAAATTCCATTTTCAGGTACCTTTCTCATCTTGTGTCATTTCATTAAAATGGTTTTTACATTTATTTAATTCTAAGTATTTCGTTTTGTATGTTTGTCGCTTCTTAATAAGTTCTTGTTATTAATTGTTGAGACTCAAATTCTAAATGAATTGCTAAATTTTGTTAAAAATAGTTGATTGGCAGCATTTTTTGTATTGGATATATACAAATAACTGAAAAAGGAATATAATACACAAATAATTTTTTTTAATTATTACTGGATATTGTTTTATTAAAAAAGTTATGTAATATAAATTTGCTTCTAACGGAATTTATTTTTTAAATCATTCGTTGTTATACTAATATAGTACGGATACGCGATCTTCCTGAACAGTTTTAATTACATTTGACCTTCAATGTACAAAATAATTCATTATTTTTTTTTATCAAAAAAGGCTGTAAATATTCCTTTAATTATATAGCAAAAAGTAATAAGGTACACATGAATTGCCTCATTCTTACTGAGCAAAGATACCTAATTTCATTCATGATTTACTGTTGAATATTACACAACTAACTGAAATTTTGCTAATAATTTTAGATTAAACAATTGAAAATAATAAAGAAAATATAAGCCAGACATGTCTACTAAAGCTATGCGTGGGAAATTTGATGAAACTGCGTTAGAAATATTTGTAAAATTTTAATTTAATATTATTTTATTTGCTATATTAATTTGACAACTTTTTTATTCTTGGATAGAGATAAATAAAATTTTCCTTCATTGCTTATAAAATGAAATTTATTTTTGAGGATATAATTAAAACTTCTGTATTTATGTACTCCTGCAATTAGTCCTTGAATTCGATATTTCTTACTCTTATACTCTTTATACTGATTAGAATCTGCTGATTTATCTTAATTTAAGATAAAATTTTAAAAGCATGCTTCGGATGCAACATCTTTCTTAAAAATATGCATAAAAATATTTATTCCACTACACAGAAATATAAAGAGAGAAAAAACGAGCCAGTAAGTATTTTTTGTTGTTGTTGTTGAGGCTGGAGCGCAGTTTTTGGCCAACTGAAAACAGTTCCAAAAGTTTACTCTTTAATTTATCATGTGTTAAGGGTTGGCAAATAAACAACGTTGAAAGGAACATTACTTTTTAAGAGATGACGTTTTAACGTTTGTATAGACTCCATTTCATCATGGAACCCGTGTTGGTGTTTAAAAATATTTGAAGTAACCACGCGAAAGATAACAGAGGTTATTAATGAACTTAACGCATCCAAAGGGATGAGGTAAGCTTTGCTGTCGTCCAACAAAGTAATACTAATATTAGGAGAATGATTTAAGTAAAAAAATTAGATTTCTTTTATGCAATTTATTTTCTTTATTAATGTGTGGTCTTAATTGCTCATTAAAAATAGTGTATTATATAAATTATCAGACATATTACACACAATAAGAAAACTAATTCAAATACAAAAATTCTATACAAAGTTTTGCAAAGAACAGATTTAGCCACCCAAGATGCGCTTTTCTTGTCATTATTATTAAATTACTCAATTAAATATAAGAATTAAAGTAAACGAAATGAAATATCGAGAAATTGACAATAGTAATCTTTTCCGATATTAAAATTAAAGGAAACGATAAATTATTAAATTGAATGTATTTAAGCTAAATGTAATTAAAATTAAAGCAAACGATAAATTATTAAATTGAATGTATTTAAGCTAAATGTAATTAAAATTAAAGCAAACGATAAAAATCTGAAAAGTGATCTGGTAAACAATAGCCCCTTAAGTGGATAATAGAAATACAAATTTACTTTAAGCAAAAATATAACTGAAATCTATAAATATATTCTTTGTTTCTCTTCTCAAGAGTAATCATACCTATAATTGGGCAATAAAGAAGCCTTTCGAATCGAAGATAAACAATTTATAAGAATATCTCAAATATTTCTTAGAGAATTTTTTTCTCATTTCGATATTTCTTGAAATACAATAATTTTAATGAAAAAGGCTGAATAAAATGTTAAAACAAGTAAAAATTCATAATTTTTGTAAGTAATGTATTATAGCCTCAGAAAACAAATATTTTGGAAAATTATCCTATGTAGTACATTCTGTTTATTTAGAATATCAACAATACCTAGAAATCGAAATTTTAATCTTCAGTCTTTAAACATTTTATATTTTAGTCTTTACAAGAACTAAATATATTTTCCTCTAACACTGTCGAAGTGTCTTTTTAAGCCATCTGTATATCCTTTAAGCAAATGACAAAATGAGAAATGATTTGAACATAACATAGACAAGCTTTTCTGGCCTGAATTTCAAAAGAAAACTTTATGTACTGTAATTAAGTTAACTACATTAACATTATTCGGAAAATTATTTTATTCATTCTTCTGTAATTCAACTAGCTGGAACATAATATGCCTAACGATTTTTCAGTTTTCTAGAATAATGCAGTTTCAAAAGAATTCATTGAGACAAAAGTTGTACAAATAAAATCTTTTAATAAGAAGGCATGAATGGGAATCTTAAGTGGTATGTAGATATTATTTTCATTAAATAATCTAATACTTAGCTCTTAGATATATTAGTTTCTATGTTCAAGTATAGTAAGAAGAATAAAAATTCCAGTTTATTTAATGACATTTAAAGTAGCGGAGACGTTTTCGTCAAAGAAAAATGGAAGTATTTTAGACAAAGTTTAAATAATTTTCGCCTTTTAAAAATTAAAAGCAATTGAAGTTATATTTTAACATTGAGATATATGGATATTTATGTATCTGTTTATGAAAATAAAATCACATTTATATGCATAAGTAATTAAGTATGAACAAGTAAAAACCAATAGTATTTATATTTGTAAGTCATGTACTTACTTTTAATACATCTTACATAAAGAAAAACACCACTGCATTTATAACTTTAAGAACTTGCAGAGTACTTATAAACATAACATTCTAAATAATGAACATAACTGTAATTTAAAAAAATTGAATTTAATGAAATTTTAAATTTATGATCTAATTTACCCTTACTTAAAAAAATATATATAGGGCAATATTGTATACAAATATTGTTCAAAATTTGTGTTTATCAGAAAAAAAATTACGTTCACAGTGCATAGGAAATAACTTGTTTTATAATGAGGAAAAGGTTAGTATTATGGATGAAACAGAATTTGAGAAAAGTGTACCAGAATCGTAATAAACTATATATAGAGAAAAACGACTCTAGATAAGCCATAGAGACAATTGCACTCCGGCACCTCTCAGAATTTTTAATCGAAGTAAAGCAAAAACATGTTATACGGGAACTAATTATGAACGGCAAAATTGTAGAATTCCAATGGGCACCATCACATATGGGCATAGATGATAACGAAAGAGCGGACCTACTGGCTAAGAGAGGCACAAAATCGCATAGGGAAGAGATTGCTATTCCATTGGATTTCCTTAAAAGATGAATACCCGAGAAAATCATTTTAAACTACAACACGGATCCGTCTAATAAATCCAGAGATAAATCTTGGGAGAATATTGGAAATGACTGGAAAGAATTCAGTCATAGACCACACAAAGAGGCGGTGACCAATTTTTGATTAAATACTAGACATGACTGCCTAGCAGAACATCTAAAGAGAATAAGCATATTTACCAATAGTTTATGACCTATCTGCAAAACAGATGCTATGAATAGTCAACACTTACTCGTTTGCTAGGGTCTTGACCCCATACTACAACTTAGAGGTGATGTTTACCTACTTTACTGGAGCGCCAAGGATCGTATGTCCTGAAACTTGAATGCTCCCCCTCTAAGACTTTTTAGAGTTTTTATAGATGTTTTAATTTTTGAATTTATTCTTTTTAATAATGCTTTTATAGATATTCTGATGTCTGAATTTTTCCTTTTTAATGATGATTTGTTTTGTCTTTACTTTAAGTGTATCTGTAATTCATTTTTTATATTTGTGCGAGTGGCCAGATGTTTATGGATTGAGTTATTTATGAGCCATGTGTAGCAACACATGTAGAGAAAAAAAGCAAATACGAATATTTTACTCTATGGCGAGATTAATTTGTTTACTGTTTTAAAGTTTAGTTGTCAGACTTTCTAATTATTATAATCTTATAAATAATATGTCCATGAAATTATCAAAATCTCTCGATATTTTAACTACAAGACCAGAAAAAGGCAAGACTTGAAACAATTTAGTGTCTCAATCACTTTAATGGGTGTTTACAAAAATATCAAATTTTCACTACACATTTCGTTGCGTAACATTTTATTTCAGGAAAAATTAAACTTATTATTCGCAATACAATACTTAATGGTTACTGTATTTCACTAAGTTCCTCATCTTAAAAAGATGTCTCATATTTGCAGTACAAATCACCCTTCGAGTATAATAATAGACTTAAATCATCATGTGGTGTCTTTAGGAAGTTAGGCTTTGATTTTGATTGATAATTTATTTACACTTCGCATTGGTGAAGCAACAGGAGGACTATTAGCGACAGATCATATAATTGTAAGCCACGGTCAAGTCACAAAGACAACAACTGAGCTGGCTTATCTTTCTCCAAATTATCTCACTACGCCAACGTCAGTACTTTGAGTCCCGACAGATTTAACGAACATCATTAACGCAAAGCGATGACTCTTTAGAGGCATCAGGACTCAAGCCCATGATTGAACGAAAGCAACGTCGGTCATGAGCTCGTGACCATGACCATTCGGCTATCGTGGTCGTTGAGGAAGTTAAGAAGAGATATAGATACCTCCTCAAGGGTTATCTCTTTCTTTATTACATAATCGCGGTGGCCTAGTGGTCATAGGAGCGGACTTGACTGTTAAAGTCAAGTCGTGGGTTCGAGCCCTGATGCCACTAAAGACCCACCATATTCCGGAGCTTATGTACGTAAAATCTGGTCGAGGTCCGAAGTCCTCCCTTTTGTGTGGTTTGGAGGTTGGGGGAGGGAGGCGCCCTCTCAAGTGTCGTCTTTGTCACTTGAATTATGAAAATTACGAGGTCCATTGCTAATAGCTCTCGTGGTGCTTCTCAGTGTGACATTAATAAACAATCACTCGTATTCACTCACTCTTTCCTTATTCAGGCTCAAAATGGCCCTCACATTGTTCCAGAGAGAGTGTTCTAGAGGTCAGTAAGATGTCACTCAAATCAGAGTGATCTTACAGGCATTATAAATTTCTTTTTTACTTTTACACGTACATAAATCATATATTTATTAAATCAGACGTTTTATAGTATCAACATGAAAGATATATGGCGCCGAATATAGAACTCTTTATTAAGAACTTGATTACTTTGTCCCTATATTGCAGAAACAGTACAGAAACTTTCTCTTGCGGAATAGAGTTGCCAGAAAGATTTATATTATTTTAAAGTTAAAATATGAAATATTCCCCAATAATTTAAAAATATAAGAGTTAGCTTTTAAGGATTAAATATTTTTCTCATTTAAAATGGGAATAAATATAACATTGCTTATTTCGATGTCACTCTTATTCAGTTCCCTTCCTCTACAATAAAATCAATTTAATTATAATAATTTTCAAAATCTTCATTCAAATTATAACAAAAAAGTTGAAATTGACTTTCATTATTTCCTTTTAACATGTTTTAATGTCTGTTTTCTTTCTTTTTTTGTCTTAAGTTCTCAAACATGTAGAATTATTCAAAACAAATATTAATCAGCGTAAAGTAAGCGTACTTCCGAGTATCAGGCTCCACAGAAACGATTACTATCAAGAAAAGAAAACGCATTCTTCAAATTCTTAAAGCATTTTTTTATTTTCACAAGCAAAACATTCTAAACTACAGAAACGTTGTCAATATATTAATAAAAACAGACAATTCTGTCATAAAAATAAATAATTAAATTAAATAATAAAACAAAAGAAAACGATAAATTATTAAAGTAGATAATAATATTCTGTTCGAATATAAAAATAACTGTCAACGATAAAATATTAAATTAAATGTATCTCATTAATGCAAATATATCTTAAGCAAAATTAATGTAATTATTGTTTATCATAATGCATTGTAATATCAATAGTTTGAGCCGAACATCACGTATCCTCTATTTTATACTCACGCATTTTTGTTGACTTCATTTTATTGAAACTACATGTAAGATCATGTATAAAAAAGATCATTATACATTAACTAACTGGGATTAAACTTTATCTTATACAGCGAATTTGAAACGCATAATTGTAGGAATGCGACATTTATAATGAGCTTCAAGCGTAATAAATATTCTAAATCCAAATGATTAATAATTATAAGTGCTCTCAATCTACTCGTTGTATATTTAGAAAAATTTAGCTAAATTGTGTTGAGGTTTCACTCATGCACGACTGCATGAGTGTATTTTTTTACTATATTTTACTCTAATATATAATTAAAGACATAAGTTCACAAGGTGATACCATTCTCATGTATAGTTTTGATCATGACACTAAATTATCTTTTAGGATGAATTTTACTTTTCTGTAACATTCGATTGGGAACTTATGCGCTTAGGAAAAAAACATGTATAACGTATTAATGTTGCTGATTATATTCACATACATCTGCATATTATGTACCCTTACTCTACATGCAAAACTGAATAGATCACTGAGATTTTTGTTCCTCAAGTTTTTAGACAGTTGAAGTTAATATCATAGTCAATTTATTGAAAGAATAATGAATATATAATAAATTCGGAAATTTTTCAGGAAGAAAAATAGGATGTTATAAATCTCTATGTTACTGCTAATGCAGTTTGCGAACGAGTATATACATTAAAATTAACATGTATTTTCCTGTTTTGGTAAAAAATAATCTCACATACCCTACGTTATTTTATTCCTTTTTAAAGAACCAAAATTCTTACAGCTTTATCTAATTCACTTTCGGCAAGAAAATAATCTTCACATATAGTAGAATGTTTCAGGTATCCAAATAATAAATTTCAGAAATTCAGAATATATATAGCACAAAAAAAATCTGGGATATCTTGAGATAGATCATGGTACATATGGTAAGTTTGACTCAGAAATTAATTAGCTTTGTTGTCATAATACCGTTTTTTACAGAAATAGAAAAGTAGAATCAATGCCAAACTAAAAAAGTTCCATGTTTATTTGTTCTAGGATAAAAATGGGATATTGAAGTTTAAAAAGGAATGGGCTATTCCACAGTATGATTTTAGTCGTTTCTGTCTCATTAATACAACAATGAAGTGTCGAAAGTCATAGATTACCTCCTGATATCATTTGAGTACTTTTGCCCAGATTGCCTTGATGTGGAATTTATCCAACAAGTCTTATGACACGTCTTCAGAAAACCCTTGCAGAAATAAATATTCATCCTTGCTACTTCTACAGCCGTCCATAAATGCGAAAGTGTTGCCGATGTATGATTTTGTGCCCCCATCATTATTTTTCGATCATGTACCATATATGTTTGATGGGATTCATGTCTGGTGATCTAGGTGGTCAAATCATTCGCGATTAATTTTTGCCCCGGGATAATGTACATTGTCATCCTGAGAAATTCCATCATTGTTTGGGTACATGATGTCCCTGATTGGCTACATACAGCCTCCAAGTAGCTGAACTCATCCATTTCCTGTCAATTAGTGGTTCAGTTTGACCAACGGATTCAATATACGCCATGAAAAAACAGCCCACACCATTATGGAGCCTCTAATAGCTTTCATATAGCCTTGTTGACAACTTAGATGACAACAAGGCTATATGCAATCTAAATTGGCTTTGTGAAGTTTGCGCCAAACTTGAATCCTAACATCAGCTCTTATCATCTGGAATATCAACTAATCTGACCAAGTCAACCAGTCATCTAGGATCTGTAAACAAGTCCAGCAGAAGTATTGCAGCCAATGGCGTGTTAGAAACGGCACTCGAGTCAGCCTTCTGTTGCCATATCCCATCAACACCAAATATCACTACACTGTCCACACGAACATATCTGTCGTACGTTCCACATCGATTGTTGAAGTTATTTGATGCAGTGTTGCATGTCTGGTAACTCTTAATACTCTACGCAGACGTCGCTGGTCTCGGTCATAAAGTAGATGTGGTCGGCCACTACGTCGTACATGGTGGGAGGTAATGCCTGAAATTATATATTTTCGGCATATTCTTGACACTGTGGATCGAAGAATGTAGAATTCCACAGCAATTTTCGAAATTGAATGTCCCATGCGTCTAGCTTCAACTAGCATTCAGCGTCCAAAGTCTGTTAATTCCCGTCGTGCGGCCATAATCACGTCAATTAAACTATCACATGAATCACTTGTGAACAAATGATCATGCTCTGATCATGCATTGCCCATTTAAACATTTCATATTCGATGCTACTGCTATATAGATATTTGCATATTACTATCCCATGAATTTTGGCACTTTAGTGTTTATATATATATATTTAAAAATATCATTATACAGCATGTATCTTCAAGTTAGAATATCCGTTGAGTTTGAAATTTTAAACAAACCTAATATAATTTGGTGTTCCAATTTTGCATTTATTGGATATTAAATGATCTTTTCTAAAAAGATAAGAATTTGCATTAATTAATTTTTCTTTAATATGCGAAGCAATTTTCTAGAGAATTTCAAAAGAAAATTAATTTTAGAATCGAATATAGTTTAAGATAAATTTTCGTCATATCAGTATAACACCTCAAAATCATTTAATTTGCTTACCCCCCTTTTCATAACTGGTGAAGATTGGATAGAAAGAAATTTTATTTCGGAAAGCAATTATCGCTAAAAAATTTAATTCTTCATTGATATTGGGATGATTAAGGTTAAACCTGAAATTACGAAGCAATTTATATTAAACTCATACTTCTGATTTTATTTATGAAACATGAAAAAAAAAAAAAAAAAACTTTATGTGAACTGATTATCCTTAGCTCACAAAAATGTTTCAGGTTTGTAAGAAGTAAAGTTAAGAAATTAATAAATTCATCTTCAAGCATCTCTTTTTTAATGCTATACATAGTGTGAAACATCGAATGATTATATATATATTTAAAGACTATGTTTTTAAAATTAGCTGTATCTTGTTAAAAATGGCTGTACTATAAACTATATATTCTATATTAAAAAAACCTTATTTTTTTAAAGAGATTAAATGCTTTTTTAAAGATATTTAAGGCTTTAATACAGTTCTTTCAAACTTTTGAAATGTTTTCATTGTGAATATGTGTATACATAAAACAAATCATAAATGTAAGAATTTTTTTAGATAATTGTAAATATAATTCTTAATAAATTTTCTGATAAATCAAGCGGTAGTAAATAGTTTATAAAGTTTTTAATTTATTGTTGGTTGTAACAAAATGCAATTCGTTAAAACAAAATGGCGTTTAGTAATTAAAGTATCAAATGATTTTCAAAGTATTTCGAGATACTAATAATCCCCATTATAACAAAACTGGCAAAGGCTTAAATTGCAAGGTATGAATTTTTTTCAATTCTTCTTAACACGCAGAAGTGTATAACAATATGTTTTATCTAAATTAATTCTTTTTAAAATTTAAATTCCTTAATTTTTTAATTTAATGAATTTTGGTAATTTACTGCTTCGAAAATTTAAATATTTTTATATAGAAATAATAGCACATATTTAACGTAAAATTATTTCCATACTTAATGTATGAAATGTTAAAAAAGGACGTGTTATCAAAAAGTTTCTTTTTAACCAGTTATACGTGGATACAATAGTAGAAAAATAGCAAAAATTTCTTAAAAATGTGACATTTTCTTAATATTTTGTTTCAAAAAACTTATTACGCTGGGCTATACCACGAATTTCCTTTCAACTAACCCTGGGGAGGTTTCTATTTGAATTGTTTAAAATGAAATTTCACCCCAGTAAAATGAAATGTGATTCATGCAGGTAAGATTGAAGTTATGAAGTATAAGGAACGGATTAGATGAATTACATTTATAAATAAGCATCGATGAAATGAATAATAATGAGTTGGAGAATTGAAAGTTAGTACTTAAATTAGTGTAAATGCGACGTCCATACTAAATCATTAGTTATCTAAGTACCAGTAGGGGATCCTCCATAAATTAGGAGGAAAGTTCCAGGCTTTAACTTTAAATTACTGTTTGTTTTCTCACTCTAATCCGAGTAATCGTGTAAGAAACGAATTATATTTGTATTCTAAGCCATAATCCAGGCGAGTTTAGGTAAAGATTACCACAGAGAGAGAGAGTTAAAAAGGATAAGACTTTAAATACTTATATCGTCTTACTTATAACGTCTTACTTATACTTATCGTCTTACTTATACTTATAACGTCGCACTAAAAGCAACATGAGGGCTATTGGAGACGGGCCTCGTAATTTTGAACAAGTGACGAAGACGACACCTGTGCTCTGGCACCTCCCTCTCATACTTTCTATACCATGCTAACGGGAGGAATTTGATTTAACGTGCATCAGCCCCAGCTATACGGCAGTTCTTTAATGGCAACAAGTCTCAAACTCACGATAAAATATTTATAACTTGAATAAAAAGAATTTGATTATCTTCTATCTTCTTCATTTGATTGTGACATTTGAAGGCTTTATTATTAGACTTATTTTACAAAGTGGATCAAATAATAAAGAGTGGGAGTTGTAAACTTTACTTATTTTGTTGTGTTAAACGTGTTTTATTAATTTTGTATCGATTTATTACAATGAATCAGACAATCCATGGTTAAATATTAAAATAATAATTTTAAAAATCAAGTTCAACATACGCGGATTCGTTACAACGTACGATCTCTCGGTTTTTTTTTTTTTTTTTTTTTGAAAATTAAGGAAACATTATTAACATTTTCAGTTTACATACGTGCACCTTTTAAAGAGATTTAAATTTGAACTCCGATACGATTAAAATCAAATGTAGTTTAGGTCTTTTTCTGAATAAAAATTTGAAATATCAACGAAAGATTTTGCATACTTTTTATCATTATGAACATCTAAAGTAAAATGTTGTAGAGGATGTCAAGACGGTTTACTTTTAGTGCAGAATAACTTGTTTTAGAAAAGCAAGTTATTACCAACGAAGTATTTATCAATTAATAGCTATTAATAAAAACAATTATTTATTTGGTTTGCTGAATTAATTTTATGTCAAATTTCATACTAATTCTCTCGTTCTTAGTTTTCACTGTCAAAATATCGTATTTATGTTACAAAATAATTACATGCATTCACATTGTTTGATTGACACCATTCTTTCATAATATTTTTTTTGTATAAGTTGATGACGAAAATGTATGTGAGTAAAAGTGCATCTAACCTATTAAAAATAAGAACGAGATTCCGTTTAAAAATTTCATCTACGAGAGTAAAATATTTATAGAAAAGGAATTATAACGCATGTAGATAAATTGAGACGCAACATATACTCTTACTTTATGATATACCGTAAAGAAAATTTTCGAACAAATTGATTTTATAATTTAGCATTATATAATTATGTATTTATATATACATAAAAAATTTTGCTTTAAAAGATGTAAATAAATTTCGAAAATACGATTATTTTATACATACGCAAAAAACTTCTTAGGAGTTACTTCCATTTTAAGGTCAGTTTAATGATGAAATGTTTGTCAAAATATGAACGACAAAATGATGAAACGTTTGTCGTACAAGTAAGATTTCACGTATAAACTTTAAAAATTATATTTTATCTGAAATATTAGTCAAATTAACTGAGAACTAGTACATTAACTATACAAAATTAAAATGGTTATTAAAATAATTTTATTGCATTACTTCTTTAAAACTGTATGTGTTTCAAAATATTCTAAAACACCTATTTATAAGTCGAAAATTTTTTCATTACTTAGAAGAAATAAAAAAAATGTTAAAAATGTTCACAAATTAGAATTATTTTAAAAACAATATTCAATTTTTGCATCTTATTTGAAAATAATTATGTTGATTGGTTGGTAGATTAGGTTTATTGGTGCAAGGTCCATATTAAATCAAGCTGCATCAAACACTGTTAATTGACATAGAAAATACATCTATGATGTAGATAAAACTCTACAAATGTAAGAAAGAAAACGGAAAATAATGTCTAGGAGAAGGGACAAAAATAGAGAAAAATCACCAGAGCATCCCGGTTGCTTGTAATGAAGCTTTACGCGTGTTTAGCGAAAACAGCAAACATCATGAGAGAAAGCAAGGACCAGTCGGGCCCTTCGGAGTTATAAATCTCATTTTCATCTATAGAAGATCAACTCCTGAGGAAATATTTGTTTGTTTGGGGGATAGCTATGTTTACAAATATTTGTTTGGTAATGAAGGCTAATTTTAGAAAATTATCAATATGTTAAAAACTATTAAATATGATGGGAGATATTTCATGAAGTAACTTTCGAAGTAGATTTTAAGAAACTAACTTGAAAACTAATGGATGTGTTATACTCGAATAGATTGGCATATACTACATTATTTTTCAAAAAGCAGTACTTTAATCGTGTTTTAAGTCATTTTACTTAGAATGAATATAGAGTAGTTTTTTTTTTTTTTTTTTAATATATGCCATATGAATATATGATAGTCATATTCGACACATATGAACCTATAAACTCATTTGAAAAAGGAAGTAGGCGATGCTTTCTAAAATAAGATTTATAACAATACAAAAAAGCTTAAAAGCTTATTATTTTATACAAAAAGCCAAAACAACTAAACAATTCATGATTTTTGGGCCTATGTTCTAATTAATGAATATTATGGCTTAGTTGAGCAAAAAAATGAATAAATTATTTATAAAATAAGCCCAGGAAAATTCAAAGACTGGAGAAATACATGTAGAATTTAATTTCCATGTGTATTTAATTTCATAGTCGAGAAGTTTTTTAATATTATTTTAAAGAGTCACAGAACTTAAATTACAATAAAATTCCATATTGCACTAGGAAATTAATTTAAATGTTTTTTAATGAATGTAGAAGAGAAGCTAACATGCTTTCAAAATTAGCTACAGATACAGGGTTAATTGTTCAATTATTATTTTTAGTCTATTCATTCTTGACCTTGTGAATGGCACCGAAGAATTTTCTGTAAATTGTTTTCGAAAGTTTCATCTGTTTTCTCTGAAATACTTTAGGTTCTAACAATCAAAAAGCCGAAATGTAGAAGATTTGCTCAAAAATATTCTCTCATAAATAAATAAAAGGTGAATGTTGTATCAAATGGGCATTGAAAAAAATGGTATAACCAGTTGATCCATATCAAAGGACAAATTAAGACTATGGTAACGTTATTCAAGTGCTTATTTAAATTGCATAGTGTTCTACAACATTTCCTACTGTAATGTAAAATGCAGGAGTTATTTTTAAGTTTCATGAGAGTTTATTTACATATCATAATTGTATAATATTCTTTTCTTAACAAAAATTTGAATTTTTGTTAAAGTTAGATAGTTTAAATTTTTGTTAAGGTTAATTCATGATAGATAATTTTCAATTTTCTAAAAATAAAAATAGCTTTAAATGTGAAATTTTCTGACTGTTTAATTGGTATTTAAGTATCGCTAAAAAGATATGCAATGTATTTTAAGGAATTATAAATTTGATGACAACGCATGACCTTTATAAAGAATACATTATTTTCCTTGAATTTATTTCACACATATATAATAAATTGAGAATTATATATTTTCTTTTGTGTCATGGTTTCCTTAATATTTCTAGAATAAAAGATATCAAAGCTTCACCTAATTTTTTAACATAAATTGTAGATTCTGTGTGATTATCTTTGAATAAATTTTAATTGTCCAGGCTCAGAAGAAACAACAAGAAATCAGTTAAACGCTTATTCATAAATACCACGAGAAATCAGACAAAATTATTTCATCTATTTTTCATTCTTTATTCATTGCATTCATTGAACGTATTCAATTGAACGTAACACAAATTATATTTCTACAAAAATATAATCTGCATCTAGGTTTGACTTACTAACTTCAGAAACAAATAAACATATTTGCAATATTGCCAATTCGCGAACTTAAAAACCAATTTAATCTTCTCACAATTGATGGTAAAATACGATAAAGCCTACGTTATACCATTTATAACATTATAACTGACGTAACTTTGTATACGTTATAACTGACCAATTGTTTTTAGTCTGTTCATTCTTGACCTTCGGGCAGGAATCGACAAACTTTCTATAATTTTTTTTCAAAGTTTCATCTATTCTGCAATATAACAGGTTATAATACTCATAATGATCAAATGCAGTAGATCTGTTCAAATGCAAGTTTCTAAAATAAATAAATAAACTAGTGGGTTCAGTTTATTTCAGTTCCTACGTATTTGCACACACTTCGGTAAATGAAAGTGGCCTTACGAGACGACTTTCAAATGATGTTATTTGCTTTGAGAACCTCTTCTTGTGTATGAACCGTTACTTACGTGAATTATAATAGAAATGCTGAAACGTAGTAAATAAGAATGATGAGATAGTATTTATAAGCTACGAAGATATTAATATGAAGATCAAGAAATAGATGGATTGGAATATTTGATTAAACCACTAGTGGGAAGTCATGACTTATTAAATTCCGAACAATCAAAGACGATCTCTCCTAAATATATGAATGTTGTCTTATTCTTTCATAACTAAAATTAGTACTTAAAGTATGTTTAACAACTCATACTTAATTTGATAGTTAAGAAAATTAAACGAAATAAAGTTTACGAATAATTAAAAAAAATGTTTTATAATACAAGAGATGGGTAAAAACTTAGAAATTGACTTCGGTATAGTGAAAAGCTATTATATATATATATATACTGCTGTTTGTAGAAAATGCAACACCATGAAAGAATCATCAGAATCAAATGAAATTTAATGCAGAAACGACTTGTACTGATACAAATAAATGATGAAATTTTCAAAACAAAAGAAACAAATTAAGCGTCCGAAATCAGTATTTGGTGCAGCCACCATGCGCTGCAATAAGTGCTG